>QYTT01093654.1:0-12669 GCA_006980735.1 Dasypogon diadema | reverse complement strand
GAATGTTTTAAAAAATCGTCTTAAGGTGGCTTTGTGATTTTGTCTGAAACTAACATTGGTGACTGGTCCTTTTCTGATGTGGCTTTATTAATGATTAATATTTTGCATGCTTGTCGGGGAGCCTAATCTTAACACATTTCTAATGAAATGTGTGAACGCTTTCGCGGAGATAGGTAAATGGTTCTCGGCCTCTTGTTGAGCTAGAAGGGAAACTCATTATTTAAAAAAAAAATAACCTTCATTTCCTCCCCTACGCCTGTGCAATAAATAAGCAGCTGCGTAACGAAATAATTGAATTTGGAATGCATGATGTTCCAGACCATCTTTTGGAGATTTCTATACATAGTCCGATTTTCCAAGTACATCAAATCAAAGTAAGACCTACAGCGCATTTATTCTCTATTCCACCTGCAGGAAAAATCGTATCCATAATCTTCATTTATTGGTATGCCCACCTCGTGAGGGTACTTGTGGAAGCCATAACACATCGTGAACGTCTTTTATCATATTCGTTTCATCTTGGAATTATTATTGGATTATTTAACTAAAGTATTTTTTACACTTTTCTCTATATTAAAGATTTGATGAAAGAAAGAGAGGGAATATATTGTATAAAACGCTGCTCCCCCCACTTGCTTCAACCGCGTAGATTTCCTAGTTCCGAGCGTTATACCTTTGAAGTTACTTTAGATGTTGGGACCATTCGGAAATCTCCCTGGTGTTATCCCTCGTAGATTTTTCCTATTACTCTTTTTTTGCGATCACGTAGGCTCTTCTAAGCCATTTGCAAAATTTAATGGAGTGGTGTTAGCAGAATTATTCTTTTAGTTCCCTCTTGTGACGAGCAGGATATATTGGAGATATAAGCTGTATATTTGGGCAACGGAGTTGTGAAAGCTCAAAGGAATGGTTCGTATCCATGGAGTACAGACTTTATTCTTCTTCTTCTATTTTTCTGTTTTTAAGAAAATCCGAAATAAGTAAAGACTGCTTGAAACGTATATTAATGTCAGTTTTGATCAAATTTGTATTTTTAATTGCTACTAGGAGATTCCTGTGCAATTGCACAAATTGAAGGTATATGAGTGACATAACGTTTTTATATGTTCCCTCAACTTGCACCTTAAATTTCAAAGCGCGTTTTTTTTCAGAAGTGTCCCCTGTAGGCCTAATATTCCCATGCAAGCAAGCAGTAAAAAGACACCTGCAAAATATTTTACCATATGCAGAATAATGAAAAAAGTTCCAATAAATCCATGTATTGTATACTTATCGGTGGCAAACACCGAACTTAATACCAAAGTTACCCAGGAACGCAAACCCAAAGCAATGAACACAACCCCGAACTGATGCGGATCAGTGTTGCCATTATAAAATTTCAAGAAAAGCTCGGTGAAACTCCATATAAAAAAAGTGGCTGAAATACGGAACCGGGAGCTTTCTTTGTATAATTAATATATAGATGATGAGCAAAATCAACTTTTAAAAACAAAAGCTTTTAATAAGCGTCATCTATTTTTTCGTAGAATATTTAAATAACTCAGTAAGCTTATTAACTCCATAAAATGACCGAGTTAATTTAACCCAGTTAATGTATTACAACTCTGCACTCTGCTGCCAAAAAAACCTAGCTATAATCTAGTCTGTAGGCATACGCGGATGCATGTCATTGTAAATTTTTCGTTTTACATCCAGGTGTTTAGTAACTAGTTTCTTTTAAAGGTAGAAAAATGCATTATTCACTAATCTCTCAACGATAGAATCAAGTTGATTATATTTCAACACAGGCGAATTCTCTTGATTGATTGATCAGCATACCTAAGAACATTTAATATTTGAAAGGCTTTCAGGGATAGTACTTCAATATTCATACACAGAAATGAACTCAGATAATTCGATAAAAATCGGTTTCCTCTATTGCTCTCGAAATGTTAGAATTGAAATAAATTGATTTTTTCTATAGCTCAAACTCTTTGTCGACGCTTTCTCATGCCGTAAAAATCTCTTCTTCAGCAGAAAGGAAGACTTTTTCCGACTAACTGCCAACATTAAACTGATTTAAATGGGTTTCTTTTTTGGTGTGGGTGGGATCGAAAATGGGACGCTTTGTTCCACATGAAGAGGCATCTAAAGCTCTTAAGGCATAGAATTTGTTCACAATGGTAATTAGCAAAATAACGAAAGTTTTTGCCTGAGCGAAAATTTCATTGAATACGGCGGCAGCCATTTTCCGCTAAATAGAGTCTCATTAGCATAGGAGTCCCTAAAAGCAAACTGATTTCAAATGAATTTTCTTCTTTTCCCCAGGTGAACGTCCCGAGGCCATGCAGACTAGTGCAGTATCATCAGTACACACACAAACGAGAATTTACAATATCTTAGCCCTTTTATATATCATCTTCAGCCAATTAAGAGTGTACCAAGCTCTGCGTGGATTCTGTGCAAGATGTAATGACGTCACATGTCTCCAGTTAATGCGGTGATAAATTATTCATCAGTCTCGCCGCACGGGGAATAAACCTGTAAGCCTGCCTCCGTGCCAAAGATGCATGGATGCAGCATTATATTTTTTTATATATATTTTTTTTTACTGACGGCTGCTTATCAGTTAAATTTTCTTAGAAACTAAATCCACCAGAAACACATTCAACCCAAAATATGTAGGCTAAGCAAGCTCGAGGTCCTCATTTAGGAGGATCCCAACAGTATGTAAGGATTCACGTTTAAAACTGTCCGCAGACGGATGAGCACCGGAGGTGTGAAGACTTTTATTCGCTGAAATCTGGCAGATAGTTGCACAGACGGGACGTCTTGGTAACGTTGGTAATGCACAGATAAAATGTAATAAATAATTTTGTATATAAATGGGGATTTTATAGTGTTAGATAAATTGTATAAAATTGTGTAAGATAAGAGTTCGTTCATTCTGTTATTATAAAATTTATGTAAAAGCAATAAATAATTAAACAAATGTACATATCCTGTGTGAAATCCCCCAGTTAATCCGTCCATTCGAATACCAACATTTTATGGTTTGTACTGCCTCGCATCATTGAGGGATGCAATTGGCTCTGGTATTGCTTTGGTAATGCAACCAACTTCACTCTAATAAATATTTTCTGCTTGTGCTGCACGTTCTTGAAAATACTTTAAAATAGTTCCCCAGTGTGGGTAGTTCTGCTCCAACTGAACAGGGATATAATGAAATTGCTACAAAGTTATAAAGTTCTGAAAGTTTTGCTTTCTTGATCACTTTGTAATTAGTAAGAAAGTTTAAATTAAGATTTAATCAACGTCAACTGACGTAAGCACTGAGTGTAAACTTCATCGTGTTTAAAAAGTTGTGTGTGAAAATATTTTTAAATGAACACGAGATGGGGGGGGGCAGAAGTTCTTCTTATACTATTTCAGGCTTTTGGGATCTACTACATAAGATTATCAGACGAAAAGAACGAATTAAAAGTTGAGTTGGAAAACATTTTGCCGCCGTAAACAAAAAACTCTCTAGAGGTTCTGCGGTAAGTATTTTTCTTATCTACAAATACAGCTTTAAAATAATTTATTTTCAATCATTTTGATAGCATTTCAGTGCAAAAACCGAGAAATATCATATGCATAAATAATTACATTAATTCCCCTAAAACACGATCCTAAAAAGTAAAATAATTACAGATTTAAATTTGCAAATTATGCATTAAATATTCTTGATCCCCTCAATTCCTCCCGAAAAATGATACGAATTAAAATTTAAATTGGGTGCAAATGTCGGGAAACTTACTATAAAATCAGCGTAATGAAGCATTAAATCACAATGTCCTTCACGGCCATATGAACAGCATTCATCAGGCATCTCATAATACCCGGAAATTTATTACTTCAATTTTGATCTATTTTATTGACTGAGAGCCCTAAATTACGTATATGTGACAGATATGAGGCTCTTGCTTTGAAAATCCATCGCTGCAGACTGGGTAATGTGGTAATAACGTAGCAAAATTGAACGGCTGAAAGCTTATTTAATAGAGCTCAAAATAATGTGAAGAACATAAATGATGTTACCATCAGTAGGGATTTTAAAATAATGGGAACAGGACGAAGCGGATTTGATTGAGGCTCAAGAAGTGCTTAGTTCGTTATTTTGAATGGGTTATGAAATTGTGTCCAATAAAAGTAGTCGGCTTCAGCTGGAGGCTTTAGAATTATTACTTAACTGGCCACAGGTCATGGTATCCTTTTGAACGAGTTGTTTAATGCTCATGGATCCCAGATGTAAATCCTGTCAGCGTCTGTTATGGTTGCTCTTTTCTATTGGGAGCTCATCATCTGCACTGACTCTTGATACTTTTAGGAGTAAACATTTTCAATTTTAACCAACTGAAGTTGAAACATTTCTTACGATCGCTAAATGTAAACTTCAAGTCAGGCAGTCCTAAGAATTGTTGAGAAGAAAAAAGCCAGCTTCTGAGACTGGAGTCGAACCAGCGGCCTCTCGATTTTTGGTCGGGTATTCTAACCGCTGAACTACCCAAACGACTGGCTACCATTTCTTGTACCAGTTATAAAAGCCAGAATTTCTGCTATTGGCTGATTGTAACTTTGATTATATCCGTGGTAGGTATGGAAAACGTATCAAGTCATAAAATATCAGTTTCGAGAAAAACATGTGATCTTTTTGTAGAATTTGGTAGGTCACGGCAGCTTATGACTGACGGGCACTCTGTTCGCTGATTTCTCCAGAATACCGCCACTTCCTTCTGAAAAGGCGAGTTGCATGTGGGTTTGAAGGAGCGATCGCACTACAATTATTGTTAGAAACACATCACCTTTTAAAGTAGTGCGCTCACGGGATTCATCACAAGATATTTAATGTACTACGCTTTGATAAACACCAAACATAATTTTGAATTGTACATAAACAACATAAAAGACGTCAAATATTTTAGTAAAACTTATTTTCCCACTTTAGCCATAATGTCATAGTCTAATTTTGTGTTCAGAAAAACTACATGTTAAAACTTTACAACAGTTTCTGACATAACATAACCTAAAACTAACATGTGAACTGACAATACAGTCTAACACAAAATTAGATAATATTACAGCCAGTGCGATCGGCGCACTGACGATGATCAACTTGCCATTCTGTGATCGAAAAACTTTATTTTCACCCAGAAAGAAAATTTTCTATTTATGTGAACGTTTTTCAAGTGCTTTCCGCAGTGAATTTCACCTCAAAATTTAATTCAGTTTAAAAAGCTATTGCTACGGGATCCCCTTTATCTTCACTCAAAGCACCCATAACTAAGAGATGAAGACTTCAGTAGGAAACTGCTCCACTGGTGCAAGCAGTAAACTTTTTCCTACCGGAAGTTGTTTACCCTTACAGGTAGGAATTGCTTACTCCTTTTGACTTCAGAGATGTTAGGGGGTTATTCTTCTGGGCGGTTTCTTATGGACATTTCATGGAAGGAGTTTGTGGCTAATTGGCGGGTTTTTCAAAACTGTAACGGACTCTGGTAAGCCATCGAAGACGTTTCCTAGCCGCACCGCATAAATGAGTCTAGACATTTTATATCTGGCATATCTGGCATATCATCCAACTGGTCACCTAATATCCTATCCAACTGGTCACCTATAATCCTATCCAACTGGTCACCTATAATCTCAACAGATGAGATCGTAAAGAATGTTGGACAAATCCTCTTTATAATAATATCCACGACTTAGGCCAACACGTACATTCTTCGTCCATTTATATTTTTCGATGGATCTACCTGATATCTAAAAAATCTATTCATCGTCAAAGCACTGTGCATCCTCATATTCTATGTTCCAGTCGACTGCTTCTACCCATATAAGGATTTGCATGACCTGCAGGGAAGATATTCCTGTCCCTTCTTAACTAACATAACCCTCCGGTTGAGACATATATATCTTCTTCCATATCATCCATTGAGAAAAACTGTTTTGATATCAAGATGTTTTACTTCCATATTACGTGCTGCTGCTACAGTTAATAATGTCCTAAAGTGCCTTTAGGGCATAGCTACTGGAGCGTAGGTTGGATCATAATCCTCCCCATATTTCTGTGAATAGGTCATTGCAACCAATCTAGCTTTATATCTGACGAGGCACTTGCAAACAATAATATTCTTATTATTGTTCCATTTCCTTCTCATTTGATATGTACTGACTTGTATCACTGTCAGCAGTCTGTTCCTCAGATACGATTACCCCTTGAATTTCTCCATAGTCTTGGGCCTTGCACTCAGTATTTAAATTCTCTTCATTCCGACTAGGATTCCTTCTTGCCTACGAGCATCCCACTTTGCACTTTTCTTTGGTACATAAACATAAGATTTACTACCAAAAATGCGAATATGCTTTGTGTTGGGTTTCCTTTGATTCCACGATGCATATGGTGTCTTTTAACTTAACAACTACCAACTTATTAGATGATTTTGAATATAGCACGCAGTTAACATTGCTTTTCCTCAATACGTTGTTGGCAAATCGGTGTCGAGCACGAGTAACGATTCCTACTCGGTCCGTTATTACTACGTATGATTTTCGGTTTTCTTCCAAATTTATTTGTTACATGAGCGAAGTATTTCTTCACTTTTCCGGATATGAGGTAACTATGCAAAATATAAACCACTGTATACCTAGAATAGTCCTCAGTGAATGTTAAAAAATATCCAGTCCTTCTTACTTGGAGTAGGAGTCCTCATGAGCGGCCTTGTAGCATGAAAATTAGTAGTCCTTTTAAATGGGTTTTTTGACATTTTCCCCTTTCATTACAATCATCAAGTTTCATTTTTCATCAACCAGACTCTCTTTATTGCCTCCGGGTGTCTACATCCAAGTTTTGATGCCATCTACCAGTATGCGTTCAATTTCTACGCTTTATTTGTTACATTGCCACTTGTTTAGTTTTCAATTGGTACCCGAAACTGTGGCTTTTGCAAACATTACATCATTTTTGGAATTAGTAAAATAATGATCCTAAAATTTTGCAATGTTTCCCAATTTAGTGAGCTCCTTGATCGACAGTAGACCACTTTCCAAATCAGGAATTTCCAGAACATCACGCACCAGGACCTCTTTGACTTCGTGGAGGAAATGAAACCATTTGCCTGCAGCTTGTGACATCATATATGAGTTCTATTCGCCGTGATCACTTTTTCTACTTTAGACTCATCAAGCAATGATGAAAAATGTCTTGTCATTTGTCGTATGACTAGTGACACGAAAATCTATGCACCATCCTTGTCACCCTGACGCACTTTTTTGCACTCAAAAAGTAGATATAACATACTTGGTATCATTTTCTTCATTAACCGCAGTTTCCATTTGTTGATTACCCCGTTGCTTCTTTCGACGTCTCTTTCAACCTGGACAATTTGACTTTAGATGTCCCGTCTGTTTACAGGAAAAACATTTCCGCAACTCGATATTCAATTTCTTGCTTTGATTAGAGGCTTGTAATACAGATCCTGCTTTGCTTGAGCTAGAGTGACCTGTACTCTCATTTTTCCCCTTAAAGCCTAAAAGTTTACACATACTTTTTACATACTTCAGAGCAGTCACATGAAAATCTCGCAATGTCAACGTTCAACCATTTCCGATGCACGCTTTATATAATCCTGCATTTCTTCATTTTTATTAAGTTTTGATTGATATAACTTGCGGAGAAGATACAACTTATTACTCAGGTTGGCCACCTTATCTAGTTCTAACCCACGCTGGTGGTCGAGCGGAGTTAGACACATGTCTGCAGAGTTTCTTCGCTGTTGGCGTGGGCCCGAATCCCGCACAGGACACAGCGATTTTTCTGGGTGCCAGTGGTGGAGGCAACTCTACTAACAAGAATTGTTCTTACGAAGCCACTGAGATGTTGCACAGTAAAAATTCAAGGCAAAAATTGTGGCTCACTTGCAACATTTGTCAGGTTAAAATCCCCCAATCTCCTTTTCCTAATTTCCTTCCGACTAAGCTGTACTGCGTGCATCATAGAGTTGTCCCCTGAGGTTAGGCAACATTTCATTAGTACATTTACAGATGTGCAAATATTCTACACCAAGACAAATAGTACTTTGTACTTTTTCGGCATTGGTAATCCATGCAGTTGTAACTGGTTTAGATTTGGCATTTTTTACACATGACCAAGTGCCTTCTCTTATAAGCAACATTTATACCTTAAATTTCCATGCTTGATAAGTGTCATCCATCCTAGCAACTGTAAATTTCGTTAATCCTGTATCCGCTATTATTCTACATACACGATGTCTGGGCCCATAACCTTTGATGTTTTGGGGATAATATGTTTAATGATAGATAATTCAATTTGTACAAGGAACTTGACATACTAAATTGAAGTTAGCTCTAGTTGAGCAAAAGACAATTAATGATAGCGACATCTGATTGCTAATAGTGGAGTCTGTAGATTTGCCTCTTATTCTGGTTGTATTTGATGTGTGCAAGCTTCAACTGCCAAACTGCAGAACTGTCATAACAAGTGACATGATTAGGAGTCGTGACATGATTAGGACAAAAAAAATTATGAATCATACGTATCCCCCCCCTACATACAGTAGCTCAAAATTTCCTGTTGAATATGAGGGGAGGGGGTGGAATGGCTAAGTAAATCTCCATTAAAAACACAAAATTGTATTCCCTTTGCGGCCACGTCACGTTACTTCTCCGTCGGACATAAATCTTAATCCAACATGCACATAAATAAGGGGATGCCTGGAATTCCAGAATCGTGTCCTTCATATGTTGTAATTTATATGTTGTAATTATGATGTATTCCAGAGACATAAACAGGGCAAAGCATAACGCCTTAATCGATTTCCATTCAAAATATTTAATAGCGTGCGTCCCCAGTAAAAATGTGCATGCTTTATCGAGAGATA
The DNA here is from genome assembly GCA_006980735.1 of Dasypogon diadema. Classification (NCBI taxonomy): domain Eukaryota; kingdom Metazoa; phylum Arthropoda; class Insecta; order Diptera; family Asilidae; genus Dasypogon; species Dasypogon diadema. The sequence goes on along the minus strand of QYTT01093654.1, from coordinate 3,751 downwards.
AAAATACAGTGTCGCTGGATGATTTATGAGGGCGGGTAGTTCCTCAGCCTTAATGCAACAAACAATGTTGGTGTCATTAATAAAAATGTCGAACATAATTTTTTGAATTTGCTGTCCTGCAGCTGGCTGGTGGAAATCTTCACAGCAGCCCATCCAGAGGGTATATAAATAATTTCGGGCTAAAGATGAACACATTCCGCACGTAACCTAAATGGATGGGTTTACTTCCACCGAGCGAGCCATATTAGTAGGGCGAACTTCCAGACATAAATTAAACTGTCCTTCAAGCTACCCTTTACCCTGCAGACAGTCAACCCCCCACTATTAATTTTGCAGGCGAACTGCATGCTTCTGATGGCTACTTGAAATGTTTTCCCCAAATAGGAAACCTTATTTTATGGAGAGATAAGCGTTCTTTTACAAACGGATTTTTGGAATGCGAATTAACAACTTCCGCTTAAATTTCGAGCGGTGAGTGGGCAAGGCCACATTTTTTGTTTATACCACTATCGTGGTTGGCCCGCAAACACAATTAAGTAGACGCTTGCCATTCATTAGTCCCTTCTAAGCCTTGGTAACAGGAAATGGTGAAGGCTTTGGATGGAAATTTAATTAAAGGTGCAGCAATAATTGGGTTCCTCTTGCAAAGGAGTTTTCCAGGATTTACTGCATTTTTGAGAACAATTCTTTAGGAAGAGTGATTTTCGTATAGGGTTATTATGTGAAACCCAATTACTCAGTTTTCCATTCTCCCGCCTTTGAGTAGTGGTTTCCTCAGCTTCTCTTGCAACTTTTTCAAGTAAAAGGTGGAAGGATTAAGTGCCTCAAGGATGTCTACTCCCCCATTATTTTGGAATAAAGAACTCTATGATGCATTCACCTAGCGAAAAACGCTATGAAATATAGGCATGAAAATAATGTTGCTTCATAGAATGGTAAACAATTTACCTTTTATAATGTATTACCTAAGCTCAGGTGACAATTATATGATCCACACAGCACAGTTTTAGGTAGAAGGTAAATTCTGAAGGGGGATGTTATTACTTATTTTGTAAACTGACAAATTATAATGCGCAACATTACAATAGAATTGCTTCAACCTCTGGTGCCCCAATAATTCACCCGTGCCCTTTACAAAAATCGATGGAGTGCTACAGAGAGGCAAATTTGCAGAACTACATCTCAATCAACTTGGCTACTGGCGAGAACAACACTTCATCAACGTTTCAGAAAATAATGAGATAAAGGAGGATAACTCATTTTCTATTATTTTCTTTGTTTTTGTCCCTCAAACCTATGCAATTTTCTCTGGTACTGAAATTCATGGCATAATTGCTTCTGGATCATGGCCGCGAGGGTTGTCTTAAAAGTAATGCACAGCGCCCTCTAGCGGGCGTTGAAGGCAACGTAGACAGCTGATCGAAGCGTCAGTGTGTCGATTGAAGCCTTAAGAACACGTTGGTATCATACGGTAGTGGGATTCGTTTAAAGGGAAGATGCTAATTCAAAAAGACAATGACACGAACAGGCTGTAGTGCCCGAAATTCATGCCACATTAAAAGAAGCGTGTGGAAGGTTTACTGTGAATCGTAGCGCAGTACCGAGGTGGCACACGAAGTTTCGAGAATCTCGAACAGGGATCGAAAACGATCCGCACTCGGGGCTGCCATTTACTGTAACAGCTGACAACAAAAACGATTCAATAATTGCAACGTTGCTCGATGAATACCGCAGAATCACATTTTTAACACAAGTGCTAGGCAAACGAAAACAAAAAGCAACACAGCTCTGCCACTCGGCTTATAGTCCCGATCTGAGCACACAGCACACCTGACTTCGATCTCTTCCCCAAGCTAAAGGAACACCTTCAGGGGGTTCGTTTTCCGACGCTGGAAGTATTCCGAAAAGAAGTTATCCGCTAGATTCATTGATGAGGGAACGCTCAATTGATGATGAATTAAGGAGTGAATTTTTATAATATCATTACGACTACCGTAAAATGGGGTGATAAGCGCCACAAAAAATTTTCAAATGAAAATCTATTTATGTTTTGCTACATTAAAATTACAACGGAGATCGGCCAATACCAATTGTGTATCTCTCTTTTAAGAATCTGCAAGAAAATTAGAGGTTTCGATAGTGGAAATTCTTTATTTTTTGGAAAAACCGCGATTTTTCGAAAAAGTCGAAATGGGGTAATAAGCGCCACTTACAGAAAATGGACAAAAAGATGTATTTTTGAGCTCGATTTCAATTTCTTTTTATTAAAAAAAGTAAATTTGACATTTTTCAAACATAATTCTTGATTTAAACTTCATTTAATTGCATTGAGAACATGGAAAGGAAACGTAACGCTGTGAATTGTACTCACCTTACGCTGTGTGATTATTCTGCTGATCGTGTTTAGTGACTGTGAATAAAAGACGATTAGTTCCAAATTTGTTAATAAAGTGAACTTTTGACTTACCTACAATAGTGTGGAATAGGATCTGGAAAGTTAAAAAATAGCATTAGTGAATAGCTTATAAGACTCTAGAATAATACTTACTTGTAGTGCATTCCTTAGATTAATAAAAAGACGTCTGAATAACCTACCAAAAGTACTCTTTTTCACTTAAAACATTAAAAACCTGCACACATACCTTCCCACATGTATACGGAATTTCATGGAAATCGGTGATGCCAAAGTCGTGGGCTCCCCTTGTTAGTTAAATACAAACAAATGAGTCAATACTTGCAAAAGAAACGGATTTTCCTAGAAATTCTTGTGAATTCAGATTCGTCGCTTCAAGTATTCCGTGTTTGCATTCAATTGATGTTTGGTTGTGAGTGCAATGAGCTGTAATTCGAAATGTGAAGCAAAGAACTTTTGAATTTCGACAGTTAGTGATAAAACTATATGAAGAACGACAACGGAAATTGGGAGACATGGTTGGAAGAAGTCATTCAACTGTTCATAATATAGTTTAAAGATTCGCAATGAAAATAGAATGAAAAATAAAAGCATCAAGGCCAGGGAAGAACAATAAATGATCGACTTATAAAAGAAGTGTAAGAAAACCCTTTGAAATCAGCCAAAGAATTGAAGAATTTTATGGAAGATTACATATAAAAGGATGTCTGTGTTGAAACTGTGCGAAACGTTTTAAGAAAACACGGTTACCATGGGAGAATTTCTAGGAAGAAGCCAGTTATAAGCCCAATGAATTAAAATATTCGACTAAAATTTCCTATGGAATATTTGCTGAAAGATGACGAATTTTGGAAACCCGTAAAGGGATTATCTAGTTAATTTCTTTTACGGTTTTAATTGTTTTAATTATAATTAATAGGTTTTATTTACCAATGAGAGTAAGTTTAACTTACATAGATCGGATGGGAGGTCCTATGTGTGGCTAAAATCCAACACCGAATTCGATAAAAGCAAATACTCGGGCTGATGTAAAGCATTGAGGGGTGTCTGTGATGATTTGGGGATGCAAGCAAATTGCAAATTGCATTTTATTGAATGTAAAATGGATATAATTATTCATTTCAACATTCTCAAAGCAAATGCTAAACAAAGTGCAGAAAAATTAGGCACTTTGCAGCACTTTGATTTTTATCAAAATAGCGATCCGAAGTATATTTCGGATGTCGGAAAGCTTTGGCTTGTACATAACTGCTCCAAAATACTACAAACACCTGCCCAGTCATCAGACTTGAACGTCATCGAGTATTTATGGGGGGAACTTGCAAAGAGGCTGTACAA
>QYTT01093652.1:0-13816 GCA_006980735.1 Dasypogon diadema | reverse complement strand
TTGAGCAGCCGATAGAACTCTCTTGCATTGCGGAGATAACTGGGAATGAATTATAGATTCCAGCAGTTTAAGTATACAGGACAATTTGGCTATTGGTCTGTAATTAGAAATCTCGTTCTTGTTACCTTTTTTGTGAATAGGTATGATGAAGGAGGTTTTCCATAGTTTTGGAAAACACCCGCTACTAAGAGACCTTTGATAAAGAATGCGCAGAGGGACAACCAAAGCCTAGGAACATGATTTAACCACCGCCGGAGGCACTCCGTCAGGACCCGCAGTGAAATCAAAGGCGAGTTTGTCGACATGAGCAATAATGATTTCATCAGAAATGAAGGGAGATAAATTAACTATACATGGATGTTCGTCAATGTGCGTAAAATTGCAAAAATCCGGCTCAAAGTTGGAAGGGCGAAATGCTCTTTCGAAGAACGTGGCAAACATATTGCAGATTTCATATGTTTATTATAACAGCACAATCGTCTCAAAAATATGTATTTATACTATAATTTTACATAATTTTACATGTATTAGGCCGGGCCGGTTTTTGAACTTGTAGTACCAATTTGAAGACACACTATAAATTTTCTTTTTAAGAATTACTATTGCATAAAAGTAGATACGTATCTCAGCATTTCTAATCGAAATATTCGAAAGTTGCGAATTTAAATAAAGAAAGATGCAGTCTCAGACACAGGAAATCCACTCAAATATTTATAGAATTTTTAGTTTTTCCATTATATTCCACTTTGCATGAATATCTCAAAACTATTTCCATCCATGAAGTTTTGCTTGGGCTAACTTGAAGTTACATAGTGGACCCGAAGGAGCATTGATCCCAACATTCATTGCTTGGATTTTCTCACGACGAAGTTGTAGAATTTTTAATCTGTAATACTGTTGAATGGATTCGATTATCCACCGATTTATATACGATAAAATGGTAATTTATATATTTATTGGGATATTTATGTTTTAAAATTACAGTGATTTGAAATTTCGGAAAATGCTTACATTAAACAAGATTTAGCGATTAATGTTAGATACTTACTTTGCCCATGCCCGTAGCTTAATCTGAAATTGCAAATTCAAACTTGAAGATGGGCCAAATCGGATAATTCCTTCTTAGCGATGCCATTTGAATCTATATCTATTTCTCGTATTTATCTCTCACATGAGTATTTAGATTGCAAAACAGAAAATAAGTAGCCAAAAAGTCACAAGTCATAGCTAGGCGGAATCAATTTAAGTTCAACTAATTGCTTTCATAATTTTCTCACAATATCTCCCAATTTTATGCAGTAAAAAGTACGAATTTTAAGAAAATTTACAATATCTCTGAGTTTCTGGATAATAATGGTTTTCTGTCTTCCTTTCCTGACAGTCTTCTCTTTGCAGAATTCTGCATGGTTCTATGCAATTGTGCAACAACTCGTTGAATCATAGATCCGAATATGTTAGTACAAATCTCATCTGAAACTGATCCGCTTCCTAATAACAGTGACTACAGATCATTGCAATTAAAATACCTGGGGGCGAGTCTGGACTGTAGGCTCACCTTCTGGGAGGAGATAAAGGGGAGGGTGGACTAGGCGGCTACGGTAGTGGCGGCGCTGAGCAGGATCATGGCCAACTCAGTTGGCCCAAAGCCCTGCAAAAGGCGGCTGTTGCTCCGTACCGCCGAGTCTGTCATGTTGTATGGCGCTGAGGTATGAAAAGAACCGCAAGCGTTTGGCGACGGTGCAGAGGCGGGCCGCACTACGGCCCGCCAGGGAGCGGCAGTTCGTCCACTAAAACAAACGCGTGCTTGGGAGGGAGGGGCCGTTGAAGAGGGATAAGATCACCCTAAGGGCGTGAAAGGGGTGGTGGTAAGGGGGGTCGCGGGGCCGGTGGACAGCGCGGCTCATATTGCGGCTGGGCGCCGGGCTGCTCCGTCAACATGGTGAGGTGAATTATTATATATATATATTTTTAATATTTTTTCCTGCCTTCCATGGAAAAGAAAGTCTCAGACGTCAAATAATGTATCCAACTGAAAGGCAAGCAATTGAACACGTTCGCTACAGTTCTAACAGGACACGAAATAGATCACCAATACATTAATGTACTTAACTTCTTAAGAGCTTGTCTTATTTCCTTGTCTAATATCTTTCGAACACTACAAAAATAGTATCGTTGTCGGCATATATTTCTTTGCAAATTCCACGCCGGGAAAAGAACCGTCTCAACAATGCCGAAAATGCGTCCGCGCTTAAACTGCTTACGAGTTCAATATGTATTGCTTTAGTTGCAAAACACACAATAATAGCAATGTACGGTTCCAGCTTGATATTAATGGGTCCCGCAAAGTCAATACCTACCGCGTAAAATGGTCTTACTAAAGTGATTCGATTGAGCGGTAAGTTTCCCATGATTTGCATGATAGACTCCTTTTTCCACCGTTGACAAGGGATACAAGAATGAATGCGCTTTTTGATGGTGATTTTGACTCCTGGTATCCAATAGTGTCTCCTGATCAAAGACAAGATTAGATTGGGGCCTCCATGCATAATAATCCGATGAAAATGACCCACCAACAAAGGCCTTAATCGAGATCGTCTTGGACGAATAATCGGATGTTTTTCTGCGAAATCCATGTTGGATATGTTCGAGACGTCCAACAACGCGAGGTATATGATCCTTGTCTAAGAAGGGGTTAAGTGCGATCAAGGAACTTTTCCTCGATAGGGGTCGCTTGGTGGTTAAATTTTCAATCTCTTCTGGATAAGTATTTTGTTGGCATTGTTTGATGAAATCAGACTTGGCTCGGTTAATTTCACTAGTAGAAAGATATGGCAGGGATGATGAAGCTTAAGATACTTTATCTTGTCAATGAACCGGTAGCAATAGGCTAACACGCGGCAAGCTCGGGAGTAGTTTGAAAACCTGTCAATTAATTGGTCGTCACTGACTGTAACATTATAGCTGCGAATTTTCTGCATTTCTTTTAGAGATTCATCTGACTCTGTAGGTAAAATTTCTCTTGGCCATGTGTCTCTGTCTTTCATTAACCAGTTCGGACCAGTGATTTTGTTCTATAAGATCAGAAACGCATAGCCCTCCTGAGGCTACATTGGCGGGACTGTCCTGAGACGAAATGTGTCGCCAGGCAACACCGGCGATGTTTTATGAATTTCGCTCACTCTGTTTACGGCAAAGGACTTCCAGCGATTAGGATGGCTACGTAACCAAGATAACACTATAGTAGAATCTGTCCATAAAAAGAACTCCCCTTGAATTCCCAAGTTGTCTTTGACGAATCGTACTAATTTAGAGAGGAGATGGGCAACGCATAATTCAAGTCGTGGAGGAGAAATCGTCTTTACAGGGGCCACCTTAGTTTTGGCGACTACTTGAGTGACGATACTCTTTCCATCCTCAGTAGGCCCTTTCCAAACTATCGCAGAAACCGTGAAATTCAATGTTTGAAGTCGTTAGACACCCCAACCAGCGGCGTGTTTTCACGTTGTTCAGTTCCTTTATGTCTTGCATAAATGCCTTCCACTCCCTTCATAGCGGAGGTAGGAGGAGTTCATCCTACTCCAGTCCGGCAAGCCAGAGTTGCTGAATGAGCATTTTCCCACGAATTACAACAGGGCAAATCCACCGAAGGAGATCATACAGTTTTGCTGCCTTTTACAAAATATATTACGTTTGGTAGGGGGTCCATCTAGCTCAAAGTTAATCTGATATTGGAAGGTATCATCGCGGGGATTCCAAATAATTCCTAAAGTTTTTATAAGTGTGTCGTCTTCAAAATGGACACACGATTCTGTGGACAATTGTTCTGGTGGTAAATCCCAAAGAATAGCAGGATGATTGGCTGAAAATTTCCGTAGATTAAATTTTCCTCTTTTTAAGAGAGCGATTAAATCTATTTTCAACTTATTTACTTCTGCGAGCGGCGCACATCCAGCTAATACGTCATAAACATAGAAATCTTTTCTAATGCATTCAGCGGCCGTCGGAAAATCAGAGCTCTCATCTTGAGCGAGTTGATGTAAGGTGTAGGTACGGAGCACAGCAAACTCCAAACATTACTGTAAGTAATCGATAATCTTTAATATCCTCGTTTGGAAAACGACGCCATAGGATTCTTTGTACATCCACGGCGTCATGGTGTGACCATATCTGCCGACACATTTTCTCTATATCGGCTGCCGGGTCGGTAAGTACTATATTATGTAACGATGATCCAGACGTAGTGGCGCAAGATGCGTCAAACACCACTCTTAATCGTGTTGTGGAGCTACTTAATTTAACAACTCCATGATGCGGAAGATAGTTGATTTTAGGAGCTGGATTCACACTTGTCTCCGATAACCTTCTAGGAGAACATTTAGGCACCTCCTCCATTTGGTTCGAGGTATAAGAATCGTGAAGTACGTTATTATATTCCGCAAGTATCCCTCTTTTAATTAAATTTCGCTCAAGAGACTCATATCGTTGCATAGCAAGGCCTCGAGACGCTCTCAATTGAGTATCAATTTCGTCATTGAACACATGTTTAAAGGGTAGTCGCACTACTAAAGAAATCACAGAACTGATCTTCTGGCACGAGAATTGGATCAGAGGGAATTTCTCCAAGTTCCCAGAATCTTTGAAGTTCAAAGGTGCTAGATAGCGTGTTGATCAATGACACAAACTTGGAAGATGAAGTATGGGAATCGTCTGTAATTGGCCCCGTGAGAATCCACCCAAGGATTGTTTGTTGTGCTAAAGTTGTACCGGGTGGCCCGACTTTCACGCCATCCAGCATGATCATCCGATAGATATCAGCGCCAATAAGAATATCTATTTGGTCTGTCGCATGGAAGTTTGGGTCTGCCAGTACTAGCTCATGCACATGCCACCAATTATCTCGCCGTATGGTTTCAGATGGCAGAAGATCGGTCAAGGTGTCCAGAGCTATTGCCCGCCGCAGGGCCTGTGATTATCACCCGTGCCATTCGGTGTGAAGTAGCTGTGGTTGAATTGCCTAAGCCTGTAATATTTACTAAAGCATTTGATGTTTTGATATTTATTTTACGGAGGGCAGAATTTGTAATGAAAATAGCTTGTGACCCTGGGTCTATTAAAGCACGTGCCATATGAGTACCCTGCTTTGTGTTAATGTAAACAATGGCCGTAGATAGCAACACCTGTCTGTTTCCAGCAACGAAATGTGTGGCGACATTTGATACTGACGGTTTATCGTCTTGCTTGCTGGCATAGGTCAGTGAAGTTGATTTAGGGAATGGCTTAGAAATTTCATTGATATGCGAGGAGGCTTCACTATTACGTTTTGCTACTGCTTCATGTAGAAGAGAATGGTATTTTTGACCGCACATGATACACTTAGAAGAGCTGAGGCAATTGTTAGTTGAGTGATACTGCCCCAGACAATTAAGACACACACCTTTCTTTTTTGCTAGATTCAATATTTCTTTTGGGGAAAGTTTTAGAAACCGATCACATGTACACAAGGAATGTTTCGTGTGATTTTGACAGAGTTTACAATTAGACGAGGTGGAGTAGAAGCTTTGTATTTTCTATTGTTTTTCTACCCTCCCTGCGGTTGGTCTCTGACTGTTCTCCGAAATGGCTTCCAATGTGCGAAAACGTAACTCTAACAATTTTTTCAACTGAGTCCATTGCGGAATATCAGAAGAATCTCCAATTGATTCCTCCCATGCCTTATGAGATTCTATGGGCAATTTTTGTGTCAGCAGGTGCACTAAAATGGGATCCCAGTGCAAGGTATTGATTTGTAAATTTTGTAACGAGGTCAAGCATTTACTTGTGACATCGAGCAACGTTTTAAGTGAAGTCGCTCACTCAGCTGTAATTTTTGGTTGCAAAGTTAAAGTTTTTGAGATTTCTGACACCAAGAAACGCTTGCTATCGTATCTTTCCGATAATATATTCCACGCAGATGAGTAATTGGAATTTGATATACTTAAGTGTTTGATAATCTTCGCGGCTTCACCTATTAAGGAGGTTTCTAAATAGTGGAATTTTGCCACATTTTCCAAATTGCGATTTTGATGGATCACGGACACATAAAGATCACGAAAGCTGATCCATTCGCTATAATTTCTGGAGAATTTTGGAATAGAGATTCGAGGCAGATTGGGGAGTGTCAGCGGATTATTAGTTGAAGGTTCTTGACCGGACTCGTTTAGCACTTTTCTTGTGGGGTCACTAGATATGGTTGCCTTTTCTAATTTGGTTGCGTTATCTACGAGTTCACCCTTGAACTCATGAAACAAAGCTTCTTGAGTTGAAAATTGATCTGAGGCGAAATATTCATGACTAAGATTTTCGGCTGACTTTCGTAAAGTGATATTTTGATAATTTGCAAGAAATTGTTGCCATAGGCCATGCCAGCCATTTATGCGAGCCAGGTAAAATCCGTGGGTTCTTTTTACGAGTGCAAATTTCGACATTTGGTCGATCAAAGATTGTTGCACTATAAGCAAATTTTCAATTGATTTTTGATCCATTTTGTTATTCATTTTATTTAATTTCACAGTGCACCAAATTAGATATTAACTTTAAAAGACGTTATTACGCGTTATATAGCGACGGAGTCTGATATTGTACTTATTTACAAGGGATGCAAGTAAGGAGAAATGGGACTTACAGTTCTCTCCTGGATGAAGCTGGATGATGTTTACAGTGAATAGGATGTCGTCAGGATCCGGATCCGGCTCGAAGGACCATGTAATTCGCTATCACAAGAAAGGGAAACGTCTCAATTCTCACTCACTAATCACTTAAGAATGAAACACGCGGAGTTGAAATAAATACTTTAATTAACACACTTTTAATTCCTATTATTGGATTTAGAACTCTATATACTGGATGTATTGAACACCACGGCACGACTGACTAGTTGAAGAAGAAATTGCCTTCGGGGAAACCGCTGTGATCCATTGCTGGTCAATGACTTGTCGTATTCAGCAGTTTCCGATAATGATGAAAAATGGGGCGATGGCCGGCAGATCGTTTTCCTCAGCACTTTTGTGAGGTCAATATCTGGTGGCTTAAGTACCTCACATGCCTTAGACAGGATATTATATAAATGAAATTCTCAAATGAATTTAACATAATGCTAAGAGAACGTACCTATAAAGCCAAGATGCTAGTTAGCACTATTTTTTGTAAAAATATATTTCTTATTGCGTTTGAGAATATTTATTTTATAACTTGATTTCAGGTTATTCCTCATATATTCTTATATCTGTTATTTTACTTTAGTTTTTATTGTATTTACACCTTTTTCCAGGGTTGCCAATAAGCAAACTTAAAAGTAAATATCGCCTCATCGATCGACTCAAATAGTGAGCGGACTGAGAATACTGCCACTTTGATTCTACTCAAATTTGAGTTCTACCAAGATTTGAGTCCGATGAAAATATAACTCCGTTCAATTTTGAATCCGCTCTGCTTAGAGTCCGCTCAGTTTTGAGTCTGCTTAGTTTAAGCGTAGGAAGTACAAGGGGATTCAAAACTTGAGTGGACTCAAAACTAAACGGGTTAAAATTTTGATGAGACTTAAATTTGATCTAATTCAAATCTGAGCGGACTCATTTCTGAGCAGACTTAAAAGTAGAGTCCGCTCAGAATCGAGTCGTTTATTGAATTAATTCGAAATTTGAGTTTCTTGCAAGCCTGCCTTTTCTACAAATTTAAGCTTCCAGTTTTCTCCTTTTCCCTTCTGTCCTGTAGAACTGTTATGACATTCATATTACAGTTGTTTTGTTAGTCTTGAATTTAGTTCTGACTAATCAAAAATACTTCGCGAAATAATAGTTGCCTACTAAACGACTTTTGTATTTTAGATATATAAATACTTTTGAAAGACATATATATGTACCTAAAATATAAATCCCACATTAGGAATCATCACATCACATGAGGTGGTGAAAGAACTCAGTTTTTAATACCAAAATTGGAAAAGTGAAGTAAAAATTGAGATTAGTAAGATAATAACTCCATATTACAATCCAAGAGGTAATTTTTCACTTAAACTCACACTGTTGATAACTCAAAAACGGGTAATTTCTTGAGGATTTTAAAAATAAATTTATATGTGCGTGAATAGCATATAATTTCATCGGTTATGCCCTAGAATTCTAAGGGGATAACGTCATCTTAAGAGTTAACTGTCTTTCCTTCTTGTACTTCATCCAGAAACAAAAAAGCGGTGTAATCAGCTATTTGTATTTTATACACAATACCTGACCGATTTAATTTCCCGGTTTAAGTATTAATACATTTTAGTGAGTTAAAGGCTCGCAATCATTGAATAGAAGAAAACAACGAGGATTAGATGAAAAGTTAAAAACTAGCAGCTTATTCCTCTAGTATTGGGAAAGCAGTTGCATTAGAACTAGTTGTACTTTCTGAAATGAATTAGGAAATTTGTGAAATTTCTGAGAACGATTTGAGAAAGGCTGTAATTATATTTTACTAAACTGAAAGATTATTAATATAGCTGGCTTCTAGAGGAGCTTTAAAGAAATCTGAAAGATGTAGCAAAAAAAGAAACTAACAAAATTTTAAAAGTTCTTAAATCCTCCCAAAGAAACTATAGTTCTGCCAACAGAATTTCAAGGGGAAGAAGTTATTCTAAGGGGATAACTCTTGCGTCTTCCCTTACTGCTTCAAAAATAATAAATTAAGATATTTCTAATATGTATACTTATAAAAAGTAACAATTACAAAACTTTATTGCATCTCGTTTTTTTACCTGTAGATTTGATAAATTTCTAATGTCCTCTTGTTACTCAGTACAGATTTGAAATGTTTATCAACAGAGACAATGACAAGAATTGTTTAAATAACTTACCACGTATTTACTCAAATTTTCACGTTCATGACAGTATTTTTCGTGTGTGACACTTGTGGAAGGTCACTTAGAAAATCTACGTCATTTCTTAAGTGAGAATGTCTTCTGTAGTTATTATATTTTTATGTTAAACACTTACTAAAGAATCTTCCTGTCTCACAAACTAGATAGAGAGAGTGCAGGTTTCTCAAGATGTCGTTGTCTCTTTTAAATATTTTAAAATGGCAACCAACATTATATATTACTCTCTAACGCGTGCTAATAAATTATAATAATCTTACACAAAACAATTTCTTTACTAGCTTGGGAAGCTGATAGATGCATTCAATAAAAATAAGGTAGATAATGAAATGCATGTTCTTTATATGCTGATATGCAGGAAAAAGTATTTTTTTATTGACTTTGCTAAATCAGGTGCGGATGTTGAGGAAATCGCCTAAAATATTCACCAATATTATTTATAAATTCATAACATTTTTAAATTCAATTTTCGTTACTGCATCATATGGCTAAGTGACGCAAACGAAACCTTTTTTTTGCTGCTGCATTTGCTTGTGGTTTAGTGATCCGCTACACGCTTTGGGTTTTTGATCAGATCATCTCGGCTGTACTGATCTCCACTATTCACTTCTAGTTTTGGCTTACGATAGAACGGATAGTCGCATATTTTTGGATTTTTAATTAAAATAAAGGATTTGTACAATATACGGGTCTTTTCTAGCATTACGCCTTGTGGTACTTGCCTCAGCCATTTACGTTGTGGATGTGTTATTTACAATTCCGAACAGGGCCATTGTTCACCAAAAGTTAAAATGGTCTACCAAAAGTTTACATTCTCTACTTAAATTATACATTGTCTACATTGCCTACGCATTCTCTACACCGAAGTGTAAATAATGGAAATCTACGCGTAAGTGCCCATCACTGAACTCTTCAGGTAAAAGATACGTTCATTAGTTATTGGCAAGCACTGGTAAATTTAAGTAGAAAGAACGGGCCAAAAACCCAGTGTGTACACAAAGAAATTCGCATTGAGTTTGTTACAAATTGAAAACAGATATATATAATGATTAGCTACACTACCTACTCTCAACGTTCAGATATCTGTCTTAATGTGAACCACAGAACTAAAATCGATAAGAACTTAAGGTATAATTTACTTGCGCCTTAATGATTGCCGAAAAGTCCGTCCTAAATGTGTTTTCTTGCAAATTTGTTTTAATTAGCGTTTATTACTCTCTTTAACGACAGGCCTGATTCCTTATATCAAAGTTGTTCCATGTTTACTTTATAAAATATTCAGACTATCCCATCCGACTAAAATCTTCATTTCGTTGGAATTGAATGCTGTTGGAGCCAACAAAAGCAATCACCACCCACCGCTTGTCGTATTTGTGTAGATATCTACCTCTTATACCAACTACATATCTATAATAGTAAAACAATAGACCCAGGCTTGACTACTCATTGTGGGGTAATTTGTTGGGAACAATATACGTGAATCCAGTGACATACAATTAAATTAGGCACTCGACTTGGCACATTTTCCTATTGAACAATTTTCCTATAATTGGTCTCCATGGCCACCACTTGCTTCTGACGTTTGTCTTATGAAACTAGGTCTCTAGTGGTAGTATATCTGGAAGTCTTCTTGTCGATTGTGGTTACCTGCCACACCACATTTGTAACTCCGCCAGCAGAGGGGGTGTTTGTCATAAACAGTAAGTTTCCTACATGGCTGTGAGTTCATTATAAATTTAAGCCAATTCTAAAATTGATAGCAAAGAGATGCAAACTCGTCCGGGCAGGGTATTACATAGTTGATACAATAAATAGCTAAATGGGACTCCTTCTGAGAAGGAACTGCTTCCTTGTATTTTTAGGTTGTTTACATAAATCAGCAAGTCCGTCGGATGTTCAAAAGGGCACGAAACCCTCTCCTTTTTCTTTAGTTACTCGTTTACTTAATTTTCACATCTTGTGTGAGGACTTCCCAAATCATTAACTGGTTCATTCAAACGGCAGAAAAATGATTTACTAGACCTCTGGAGACTGCCTTACAAAAAATAGAGTTATTTTCGTTTTATGTTGGGTTGACTTTTTTCTTTTCTATTAGCTTCTCTTCGGTGTTCTAGTTAAGGATCTTCTTGCTTGGAAAAAAGACAGACGAAAGAAAATTAATGATGGTCCTGACACCGAAGGGAAATTGAATGCTTCGAAAATGTTTTTCGTCTTGCATAGAATAGATGATGCACTCTTTAGGCTGAAGATAAATAGTCACTAAAGTGTGATAGCATAAGGGGGTCTCTCAGGTTCTTGAAAGCCTATTCATTTATTGCGGATAATTAGGGCTAATCCTGAAATGATTTGAATCCACGTGTAACAGTTTCTGGAATCAAATTAGTGTCAAGTGAAGGTTAAAGAGAGAGTTTTTAAACATCTTATACTACGAACAGTGATGGGCATTTACGCGTAGATTTGCATTGTCTACATTCCGGGGTAGACAATACGTTGAAAATGTAGATAATGTGTAATTTACGTAGACAATGTAAACTTTTGGTAGACAATGTAAGCTTTTGGTAAACAAGCCCTATTCATGTGTTTGCGAATTGCGATATGTCGCAGCTGATTTAAGAAATTCAAATAAATATAAATTTTTCTGCTCATTGGCATATAAAAGAATTACTTTGACATTTTATTAAACCCAATCGGGCAATACAGATATTCAAATAAATAACTACTAGTTGTATAATTTTTCCATACAAAATGTGACATGTTAATTGATATTTATATATTTGTGTACATATTTATTAGATATATTAATAGAGTTAAATTGGGCAGCTATTATTCGCACATTTGGCACATGTAAAGCCATTTGAGAAACTTATAAATATTTTCATAAATTGTGATCGTGTTGTGGCAATAAAATAGGAAGTCAATGTACGCTGTATATGAGCTTCCTATCGGGGTCCGTTATTTTAGGTCTTCCTAGTTCCTAGGGTGCGACAGCAGTCTTAAGGCACGGTTCCACGATGCCTTTTTCTGGCGCGCTTAGTGCATGCGCTGTATGCGCGTTATATCACACGAAAGGCATTTTCGAATAGTTAGCAAGCGTGTCAAAACGATGTTAAGTGCATAACAGACTAAAATATATCTCGCTATGTCTATCTAGTACTACATAATTGAAAATCGTTACTTCTAATCAAAACGTGTTCTTATTTCGACTTTTTGTGTGTCTCGTCGGAATAAGTTCTCTTCAATGGGCCTGCAATATTGTTAATTCTAATATGGCTGCTAACTGTTTAAAGTTGTCAATTTCATAAAAGAAAATTTCCGCAACTTATGTATTGCGACTAAACTCCTCGGCGACAAGAACTTTTCTGGTCTTTAATTTTAAGCTTGAACGCATTAACCCGGCTCACAGCTGAAAATTGCAAGTACATGGAAATTTGATTTCCATGTAGAAATCAAGTTGCAGACGATTGTCCGCGATTTCTTAGGGGAGTTTTGGTTGGATGAGGGAAAACTGACATCTAAACGTGATGGAATACGGTTTTTATCGCTTATTAGGATTTTAAGCGGATGTGGGAAATTATAGAACTGCAATTCACGGGAATAATTGATTATAGGAATGCATTGTACGCATATTAGGGTTATGGGAACATAACAGTGGAATTATCAGTTAGCCACCAAAATAACACCTTCAAACAACTATGGATTATTTTGTATAGGGCACTATGAAGTAATACGTCTCTTCCACGAAAATTGATACGAAAGTCCAGTTGAAAACACGAATCCTGGAAACAGCGCGAAAGATTAGAGATATTTTAGCCTTCATCCATGGTACAGAGAACGCACCGTATGGTAACATTATTGCAAAGGAATAAATGAAAAATGACTCATTTAATTCCTCTTGAATTACTTAAAATCTCCATACAACTTTGCCGCAGTGACGTCATCGGTCAATTTTCCTCTTTACCTTTACCTGGGACGCTCTGTCAAATATATTACAAAATAAATGTTCGCAAAATAATACCAAAGATATTCTTAAGAATAATAGTGCTAACAGAACAACTAAAGTTCATTCACACATTCCTTTTATCATTTGATCAGTCATTTGACATTGATTTATATGACGGAAGATGGGGCCTATTCTAATGGGTTTCGTAAAATTTATTTTATGTTTTGATCGTAACATAAATTTTTTTAGGAAATTCATATTTTAATGTGTTTTCTTAAAACAACTTTAAGTTAATTTTATTGAAAAAGTTCGAAATATAATAACTTTTAATTTACTTAAATGCTAATTTAGATCAAATTCAGAATATTCACGGTTTCTAACATAAGATAAAATTCTTAAAATGTACTTGAGAAGTTATTTTATGTTACCAGAAATTGTATGTTATGCGGTCGTGTAACATAACTAGGGTTGCCAGTTGCACTGATTTAATCAGTACTGTACTTATTTTCATACTTAGAAATTTACTTGTACTGATTTCGTATAATTTTAATTTCAGTACGTAAATGTACTGATTTTGTAAGAAATAAGATTGCTTGAAATGAGAGCTAATGCGTTTTTGGAAAGTATTATTACTTATTTAGAAAAGAATTTTGATTTTTATAATAATAATTTCGAAAAGCTTAGTATACTTTCTTTAGAGGAAATTCCTAATTTTAAAGATATTTTAGACATTGTTCAATGTCTTTGATGAATATGTGGTTTTAAAATCATTCTTATCTCAAGGGGGGCCATCTAATTTAAAAAAATTATCTGTTGAAGAAAAGTGTATTAAATTTTTTGAGTGCGGTGAAAATAATAATTTTGGAAAAATTATAAATCATATATTTTCGATTTCTCATTTCAATGATGCCAGCGAAAGGGTTTTCAGTGAAATGTTTGTTTATTGGAAGAAAGAGAGAAATCGTCCACTAATTGAAAATTTG
>QYTT01093650.1:0-14060 GCA_006980735.1 Dasypogon diadema | reverse complement strand
GAACCGCGGCCCAGCGTGCCGGCATATGTTAGGAACCGCGGCCCAGCGTTTTTTTCTTACTAGCTGTCATTCGTGGTCTGCATCTAGTGTTAGAATTCCTTATCCTTTTGCTCCTTTTACGATACGCCTTTTACAATTGCTCCTGTTTTGACTGTTTTTGTTCCTTTTACAAACCGTGCTGCTCCTTTTACAAACTGTGCCTTAGTGCTGCTCCTTTTACGATACGTCTGTTACAATTACTCCTGTTTTGACTATTTCTGCTCCTTTTACAAACCGTGCTGCTCCTTTTACAAACCGTGCCTTAGGGCCTTATCATCTGAACAAGAAGAAAATGCTTTGGGCCGCGCTTCTTAACCTGTTCCCACCCTGTGTATTTAGTAGAATAACTCATATTCTGTTTTCAGTTACGGCTATCTTTTTATATATATTGAAGCATGAGAAAGTCGTCAATTACCTTTAAGTTACTCGTGGTGCCGCATGATGTCCTCACGAGTTCAGGATGATCACACAAAGCTTTCGTACGACGCGATAAATAAAAAAAAAATCGAAGTCCAGAAATTTCCATCGCGATGCTAAGGTCCAAAAATCCGTGGGGATACAGCTTGGGAGACAAATTTTCACAACAGACGGCAAATGCCCATTGACCACAGGAGTGACACAAATCGTACCGATCGTGACCCATCTCTCACACAGCGGCTTGGACTACTCTCCAACCTCCACCCGAGCTGAACCTTAAGGGGACTAATAGCCCCGCCAGGAAGGTCACACGTATGGTGCATCTACTTAACTAACGGTGGTCGCCATGCCAGCCGAAAGACAGGTGCGACGTGGAGCCTTCTCCCTGTGGGGTAGATCGGTCGCAACTTGGGCAATCGGGAAGCAAAGCGACCTCCCACACTGTGCTGATGAGACCCGATCGGACCGAATTGTCAACACGCTTCTTCGGTCATTGTTCAGTTGAGGATCGCCTGCAGGAAAATTTGCCCCAAGTGTCTCTCCACACATTCGAGGACCATAAACATAAATCCAGAGGGACTGCAACGCAAGTGATGAGCTTTCAGAGCAGGGGACAGGTAACCAACAATTGCCCTTCTCAATCGTCAGCCGATCCACCCCCCACTAGAATTGTCAACCCAGGGGTTTCCCAATACATTCATGAGCGCATCTCCGTTGGAAATATCTATAGTGGACACTCGCGGAATAAGCGACTCGCGTAACCGCACTCACTCACTCGCGTAAACGCATTTACTCACCCGCGTAATCGCACTCACAAAGTCCTTTACCTGAAAGTAAATAAAATCGAAATAAATTTTAGTTTTATCACAGGCAGTCAATGCGTTTTCTTATGTCTAATATGGAATTTCAAAAAAGATTTTAAGAGGAATTCAATCTGCCTGTATGGCCACTGAACTTATCTTGAAAATGTAGCTCACTTCCTTCAACGTATCTATCGAGCATGCGGGACTGCACCAAGAAGAATAGGGGAGGGGAGCGAAGATAGAGCAGTCGACCTAGAAGGACACCACTGTGTCAACGGCAGAATGGATTTCAAAGGTGGCAGCACCTTAAAAGAGTTTCAAGGGCCTAGGCTCTGGTACCGAGCGGGGCGCTGGTTCTGTAGGAGGGGAATGTGGAAGGGCAGTTGAATAGCCACCCAAAGTCGTCAGCCTGAATCAACCGCAGGGAGGCGCTAACCTTAAACGGAGGAAACCTATAGACAGGAAGCTTAAACGGATCCAAATAAAGATTTCATGCCGAAAATTGTGGCTCAGTCCCCTCTCCACTAAAAATTTTCCTCATGCTGTGTGCTTGTAGAAAGGAGGGACGGACGAACTACTTATGCGGATATAGTTCATGATGACCTCGTCATGGATATCGCTAACGTTAGAGGTGAGAGTGGAGCAGGCGGAGAGCAATTGATAGCCATTACCAGATACCCGAATAATTACGATCACGTTCTTCTCTTCTTAGAGTGCTGTTAATCAAATGCGACTAACGTTTTGTCAACGGGCAAATAAGTAAATACAAATGAGCCAAAACTTTTTTTGCTCATGTACTATTCTCTGAAGAATCAACATTAGCCACGGTGAGGGGGCGCGGGTAAACCTATCAATAATGGTTACGCAGTATCTAAAATCGTCTGAAGAAGGACGAGGACCAATAATGTCTAAATGCAGGGAAGTAAAACGGGCTGCTCAGAAAAGTTTGTAAAAGGGGCATTAACCTGTACTGACACTTTTGCTCTTTGACAAGACAAGCAATTTCTGGTCCAGTTGCCAATATCCTTATTAATGGATTTCCAGACATATCTTTGAGAAATCAACTTAATGGAAGTCTTAACGACAGGATGAGATAGACCATGAATGCTTAAAAATATCTCCTTACGAAAATTCCTTGGAATAAAAGGGTAAATCCTCTCTTGCGAAACGTCAGAATAACTATACTTGTCGGAATCATCCAAAGCAATCTTCATCCGTTTCTAATATGAATTTTGAAGAAGGTCTTGCTACTTTGGATCATCAAGTTGAACGTCGGCGACCTCGCTGTAACTGATATTATATATATAAAGAAACCTAATGCTTGTCAAGCATCGCTAACTTTTGCTGGACGATCGCGCTAACGGCAAAATAGGAAGCATCAACAACCAAAGAAACCGGAGGATCAGATACAGGAAAAACCAAAAGATTTGCCTCACACAACCGAGATTTGACTTCCTCAAAAACGTCAATTGACGACTCCTTGGACAAAATGATTTTTCTCTTCCCATCACTCTTCATTGTGGCGACTCGTGGTCACTCAATAATTTGGCTCTCATTAAATGCATTTGTAAGGTTTAGTTGCTGTTACAACCAGACACTTTACGCAGGTCTTTTTAAATACTTTCTCGTGTAGGAGTTTTAACATTTTGTCCAGTCGGTTTCAGTCTCTTTTTCAGTCTTTGTTAGTCTCTAGTCAGAGATTCATTTTTGTGTAAATTTTATCGAATTAAATTTATCAGCTAATTTTAAGACTGTTTGAAAACAAGCCTATTAAAAGATCTATTTATAATTCGAGTAGTTGTTTTGCTAGTAAAGTTTCAAGTAAACTAAATATTCAAGAGGGTGGAGACTGGTGGCTCTGCTCCCAAGAGAGCGAATCTGAAATTGCGTAATGCGGGAGGGAGCAGAAGTCATTTTTAGCCAAATTTCAGGGTAAGTTCTGCCTTCCACCACTACCTACATACCTTTTACATCACCCATAATTTTCATTCTAAAAATATATGCTTTGCTATTCAGAATATGAAGGTATAACATTGTTTAAAATTCACTTTTTAAATTGGCTTAGAGTCATAAAAATAATAATACATAAGTATTTGAATCATCCACCGTATTTAGTTGCCTAGTTTTACTCTGGAATAAAAAAATGATTTAACTTTTGGCAGTTCTTGGGAATAACTAAATAAACAAGATGCGTTTTCCAACTTTTATTATTTCAAGTGTCTTTTCAGACTTTCAAAACTTCTTGATAGTACCGCATGAAAACAAAAATACAACCATTGCGATTTACACTTGAAATTTTTCCTCCTATTCTGTAGTATTATGATTACTTTTTAAAAAAGTGAGATACTTAGCAAAGAGGTTTTGTCGAAAAGTGCCCATTCATCTACCATCTGCCTTTCAAGAGTTTGTCAAAAAAAAAACAAAAAACAAAACAAAGTTCAAGTTAAAACGGAAACGGAAAGGAGATGTACCCTGCTGTTCCCGCAATAGCTTGTGTATTCCATGGGGAGAACGAAAGCCGATTATGCGGAAATTTAAGTGCTGAGTAAAACTCATTTCAATCGTCCTTTTACTGATGCCAATTTTAAGGGTCGTGGGGACTTTCATTAAAGCACCCGAGGAGAGTGGCTTGCCTCGAGATTCTCTATTTTTATTTTGCACATTGGAATAGGTGAACGTTGTCCTTAATTTTTCTCCCTTAGCTTTGTCAATTTTTGTCTGCTGTTGAATTAAGCTTAATTCCGGATGAAAGCACCACACTGAGCCCTGCTAACTTTCTGCAAGAAATGCATTAGTCAAGCTCTCCTGTTGTGAAATATTTATCCTTAAAAGGATTAACTCTGCAGATAAACACTAAATGACTGAATTTTCTAAAAAGTTTTCCAAAAGCAGAAATACTAACCAAGAACTGATGATGAAAAAATCAAACCAAAAATTCATACGAGGGAGGAAAACTTAGAAATTATTTTGAAAAAGATACAGTATTAAAAGTTTTCAAGTTTAGTATACTTCTCAGTTAAGTACGTAACCTACTCGAAACGAAAAATATCAGTTTTGACAAAGTAATAATACAATTAAATTAGATTTTCGAAAAATCCGATTTTTTCAATTAATGACTGTACTCACTCCCTCTAATCCTCAGATAAAAAAGTAAGTCACATTGTAGCTATATGATAGATTGAACTATCAGTAACCATTTTTAAGGTATCATGTACACAGTTTTCAGAAAAAAGAGGGTTTCTAAAAATTTGAACTATATTTTTTTCTCTACAGTCTTAAATTTACTTTAAACTTTCTAGTCTCAGTCAATTTCTGGGGCGTATAGAACACCTCGGAAAGGATGGTTATTTTCAAAAATGCAATCACCCAAGAGTAGACTTTTTGGAAATTTTAGAGTTGTAAATCCACTAAACTAAGTTTTGTTATTGAAGCCCAACCCGACTTGAATCAATAAACTCTCAGAGAAGAGAAAACGTGGTTCCCGTCTCGAAGCCAATCCTGTTCTGCATACCTTTGTACAAACAACAAAAACGAAAAATCCTGGAACAATAACAACAGAATTGTAGTTTCGAATCCACAGGGATGACGCATAGTAAGAATTTCATACCAAAAATTGCTGCGTTCTGGCAACATTTGTTGTAATTTTCCAAGTTAGAATATTTCCCAATCTTCTCTCCCCTAGAGTTTCCAAACGAAATTTTCTAAAAAAAATTCTGATCCTATTTGAAGTCAAAAATGTTTTTTCATAGATGACCTGTTGACACAATTGGAGAATAAAAGGAACATCAGAACACTATAAGAAGGTTGTTTAAAAGGTAAAAAGCAGGTGAAATTGCTCCTCTTCCATTCCATCCCTCATCTGCATTGGGAATGTATTTACGGACTTTTTGGAAAAGGCAAATGTACTAACTACTAATTTCGCTGCAAATTCGCACATTTCATTTACCACGCAAGCATCACCTGCTCCTTTCTCCTATTTCCCTATTCAAGGGTCGTTTCATTTCCTCAAGGGAGAGAAATATAAAGTTCTTGCGAATCTTGATGTGTCTAAAACTAGCGAACCTGATGGTATCTCGCCTCTGCTTCTTTTAGAAGCTGCGCATCTTCTCTAGCTAAACCTCTCAGGCAATTCCTAAAAAGGAATAGACATGCGATCCCTCTAACTACAGACCAATAGCTATTACTTCGATTCTGCGTAAGGTTTTTGAGACCCTTATCAACGCACAATTCATCAACTTTCTCAAGACAAACAACCTAATCCATGATCGCCAGTATGGCTTTCGTTTTGGCAATTTGATGACGTTTCTTGCCAAGCGTTGGCATCATTGTCTCCCTTGCTTCGGTGAATCGAAGGCTATTGTGTTGGACATTCCGAAAGCCTTTGACAGAGTGTAGCACTCTACCTCGACCCTTCTCTCCTTACTTTTATTGGCAGTTTCCTTTCTGACCGTTCCATTCGTGCTACTTTAGATACAACATCAACAATGCCGAAGTGCCCCAGGGCTCAGTATTGTTTCCCGCTCTCTTTCTGCTTTTCACTAATGAGCTCTTATCTCTTACCATCAATCCAATTTATAGTTTTGCAGATGATAGTACTCTTGATTTCGCGTACTCATTTGGATCAGTGATTGACTCCCAAGGTAATGCCACTGATAACAATCGAGCACGCATGGTTGGATCATCAACGAGGACATTAGTAAAATCCTCGCCTGGGAAGGGCGACTCACGCCGGGTTTAATTCATCCAAAGCCCAAAGCTGTCTGATTTTCCTTAAAATATCCCCAAACCCATCTCCTTTTCTCTTCGTCAAAAGGGCGAGTATTTCAAACTCTCCTAACCTAAACATTTTAGGAGTCCAGGTATCTAACAATCTTAGTTGGACGGACCATATCTTCGCTATTGCAAAGAAAGTGATGAAATACCTCGGCTTTTTGGACCGGAGCAAGAAATGCTTTACCCCATATGACCTTGCGCTCATACACAAAGATCTAGAGTTGAATTCAATTCACATATTTGAGCAGGAGAAGACGTACTGAATTGTCTGCGTTAGACAAAGTCCAAAAACAGCTTTTAAGCTCATTGGTGAAGAGGCGACTACTTACACAATCGATTCCCTAGAATATCGACGTAATGTTGCATGCCTAACTCTCTTTTATCGCTACTTTAATTGATATTGTTCTCGTCCTCGATATGCTAAAATTAATATATTTAATAAGTTAGTACCAAATTACTGGGAAGAAATTTTAAGAACTTGTTCTTGCGAAATATGCAGCTGTTTCCATAAGTACATTAAAATTTTTGAACAAAAATCACGTGAATGGATCAAAAATGTAATAAAATTCGATTAGTTAATTTGATTTGAGAGGAGACATTACATAACAATTTGTGAACAAGATGAAACGAGAAAAACTCCTCACTATAATTCTGCACTCTATCGCACCATTTCCATCAATTTAATTGAAATGAATTGAAATACTTCAATCGATTTTTTGTACCAACTCATATATCTACTCAGGCTGCTGGTGTCTCAATTGAGGCCAAAAATTGTGTATTTTTGGGCTCAAAGGAAGCACTTAAAAGCCCATACAGGTCTCACCGGAATCCCAAATGAAAATGAAATTCACATAACCATGCAGGAAAGAAGGGAGGAAATGATGTAAAGTGAGGACTGCTGACTAGATGCCATATACCGGAAACACTAAATTGTTGAGTTGAAATAAACGTGGAGGCAACCGTGCCGTGCAGGGGTGTTGAACGAAGGACCGACAAATTCAAAGGTTTGATAGCCATAAAAAAAAGAAACGTGAACAGGAAATGCTGAGAGAAGAAACTCCTCAATTTTCTCACGTTTCACATTAAGTTTATAGCTAACTAGGAACATTGACAGGAGTGCTATTTCGTTTTACGTTCAAGGAACGACTTAAAACTTTCCCCACTAACATGGAAATTCCTGACTCAATCTGAAACTTGGTTTCCGGATGGGTAGGCCTTTTCAATAGTCACGAGGACGATATCAGAAAAGTGAAACCCTTTTCGTCATTATTCCTCTTGGATGCACTCCTGGAAAGGCTGTGACTTCACCTGCTAAGGGTGGCTACCCACATAAAACCTTTCTTGAGCTATAAACTTATAATAAAAAAAATTTTGCGGAAAAGGTTTGAAAAGGCATCAGCAATCATCAAATTCGGGACGAGGATCTGTTATACGGGAAGATATTTCAATATCTAAGGAATAAAGGAAAGCATGATGCGCTAAAGTTGATGCCACTCTCTTGAGGCAGTAACCCTAAAAACTCCTTAAGAGGGTGATTTCACGACTTTTAAAGTTATGATCTCAGGGCTTTGAAAAGGAAGAAAATCTTTTTTGGCTGTTGCAGATGAATAAACCGTCAGATCGACTTCATTTCGAGAAAAATTAATAGCTCGAAACAGAGGGGCATCAGTTGTAAAGAAGATTTCATCCGTCGTCGTCTAAAACATCATCTAACCCTGCTGCCCTTTGAGCAATGAGGGACATTTCAATATTTCGCTTTTTTCCCAGTTTTATTTCATGGTATTTTATGGACGAAGAGATTATTGCTGAATAGGATACCTTTCTGAACCTTTTAGGCCCTGCGACTTAACGCATCAACGAAAAGTATTCGTAAACGAATTTTGATAAGTCCATTTCTTTCGAGCATTTCATCTTGCTATTTTTAGAGGCGTTAAGGTTTTATTAATGTTAAAAAATATGATTTTCTTGGTACGATTGGTTCCGTATTTATGAAAGCAATTATTCAATATTGGACTTGATATAACTAGGAACATTTAGATCTATTCGAAGTTATTGATTGAGTGAAATAAAATTGTTGTCTTCGGCTTTATTATAATTGAAAAAAGGGCTTAAATACATAGATATGTAAATATGGACTCCCATAACGCTTTTCTATAAATATTGTTAGATATTCTGGCAGACAACATACAAGTTTAGATTAGATGTAATACGAAAACTGGGTATAAGTATGCTGCCTTTGTGAGAAACAATTATTCCTTGCACTGCAATTAATAGTGATCTTCAGATCTTGTGATCAAGTGCCTTGTTAACTGCCCTGGCTAAGCATAGTCTAACATGGAGTCGAGGCGTTTGAAATGAAACAGAATATATGAAGGATTCAGGGGAATTCGAGGACTTATAACTATTTGTGATTCTCTGCACTATTAAACTGCAAAAACGATCCGTTTTACAATTTGATAGAGTGAATGCTTCTAAGTTGATTTATAGGATGGTGGTCAAGGTCGTTTTGATCTACTACTTTGCCTACAGACTTATAGTACAAATGAGTGATATCATTTCGAATTTTCCCAAAAAATGACTTTCCGGAAGTTGCTTAAATCAATAGTATAAATATTGGAGAAAAAACCATAGATATCCCCTTAGGATAACTCTTTCCTTTTAGAACTTGATGGACAAAGCTGCAGTTTCTCTGGTTGTCTATATCTTCCAAATTTCTTTAGAAATTGAACCTAAGATCCCCTTGTAACTAACTAATACCAATAATCTTTTGTTTCAAAAAATATAATGATCGCATTTCTCAAGTCTTTCCCAGGAATCCCACAACCTGCCTACGTCAATCCAGAAAATACAATTAATACTTATGCAACTACTTCCCAAATATTAGAGGAAAAAGTTGTCAGTTTTTGGATTCTTATCTAATCCTCTTGGTGAGATGTAAAAAATTCTTAAACCAGGAAACTAAATAAGCCAAGCATTGTGTATAAAGTACATGTTGCTGTAATCAATTAATTCCAACATCTACGTATTGCCCCCTTTTTTAAACTGTCATTAATTTCATTTAAACTAATTTTTAGATTGTAAAAAAAGTTATTGGTTTAGTAATTCTACTGCACTTTTCAATTTTTGGTGCTGAAAACTGAATTTTTGCACCACCTTATGGAATCTGAGCATTTCTTCTAAAACTTTGTATGTTTCATTAAAATTGAGAAGTGCAATAAATGAAATATTAAAAATCGATATAAATAAAACAAAGGTTTTTCTGATTTTTGAATTTAAAAACTTCTTACGTGGGCGGTAAAGACAGGTTATGCTAAGACACCGTCCTCTCCGAACAAAACACATATTATTAGAAAATAAATGTTTATGAAACAATAACAAAGAGATTTTCATGAATAATAATGCCAAAAGAATATTTTAAGTTTACTAATACTTCCCTTTTTTCCACTTTATCAAATTTCTTAGAGAATTTAATTAATATTGTATACATTGTCTACATTGTTGACATAGATTACATTGTCTACGCGAAAATTTGCGACGAAGACTACGTTACTTTTTACACGTCAACAATGCCGTAATTTACGTTGTGTAGACAATTTGTCAATAACTTGTAGAAAGCACTAACTTCAGTCCGATGTAAATGTATGTGTAGGTATGTAATCACAAGTCGTGAATTATGAGGTCGCAATAATCTCGATTTCCGGGATGCCGATGGGCTAAGCTAAAGAAAATGCAGAGATTGCATAAAACGATTTCAAAATAAATTAAAAAAAAAATAAATGAATAATAATAAAACGCAAAACTCAACAATTATTTCAGCTTTAATTACTCTCAAAGAGAGAATAAGACAATGTTCTATTAACCCGTTGAGTACGGCACGTCGCATAAAAGCTTTCGTGGGAAAATTACGTGTTAAAATGCATTTGTACGGAGAAAGCTTTTAAATGTTATTCCCAGGTGACTGACACCGCCCTCAACGTGTTAATTCCTGAAGGAGAGTTGCACCAGTATTCGAAACGTTGAGCTACTCATAAAAACGCGTGGCATTTAACGTGCCAAGCCGGTCCCTGGGGACCGGCACTTAAAAGCTCTCTCCGGACAAATGCATTTTACCAAGTAATTCTCTCGCCAAAGCTTATATGCTAATAGACTGTTCGGAGTATTCCTCAAAAAAACCAACTCGCATTACATTCATCGCCATTGCGAGGTTACGGGCAATAGGATGGCCTGCAGATTTGAAGGTCAGTTGTGAATATGTCAGAATTAAACACTATTCACTACAATAACTAACTTATTACATTTCTTTTTTCCCTACATCTAGCGCACAACATAATTGACATAATCCACTAGGTGGATTGGCGTTTAGCAAGCATTAAAAATTATACTTATTGGAAAATGTCCATGTTAAAGAGAAAGCTTTTCTTTCTCAGCGAAATAAAGAAAGTTGTGTGTTTCAATTACAGCAAGTTAATTTGATCATCAACAATGTGGCGATTGACTTGCCTGCCATAAACAGCCACAAAGAGTAGTTAACGAACTTTCTGTTATTTGAATAACTTCTTAGAGAAGCTATTACAAATTTAATGAAGGAGAATTCTTAGTTCATAATCCACATCAGAAAATTATTTTATTTATAGTTCAAATACAAGATGGAGGAACTTGATGGATGAAAGCGTTTAGAAAACTTTAGAGATTACACTTGAAAAATGTCCACGTGTACAAAAAGTTTTTCTTCCTCGGTGCAAGCTTGTTCTATACAAAAAACCTACATTTGAATAACTCACAGGAAAAGTGTGTAGATTAATTCAAATGCAGTGACTAATGCTTTTTGCTACAATTTCTTTTTTCATTATATTTTCTGTGATTAAGTTACTCTGTGAAAACATATCTATTAGAAAATCAGTACTAAAGTTATGAAACTATTACCTAACAAAATCAAAATAAATTAAAACAGATGTTTCGTTATTTAACGCTCATATAAATTTTGAGAAGCCAAGGGGTACAAGTGACATATTTGGAAAAAAAATGAGTTAAATGCAGAAATAGATACCTATATGTAAAATTATTGCGGCCAAGAAATACATAAAACACTATCTCAAAATGACACATAAAGCACTATCTCAAAGTTATATATAGTAATCAATAATTCCATATGTGTGTCCTGGAATTAATTATCCAATCTAAATTTTAACTCTTCATCACTTGCACCCCTTGGACTCTGACCCCATCATTTCGGTAAAAATTTTTTCCTATATATATTCTTTTCTCTTTGGTATTTTTGCCCACAACTATAAAGCAGTCAAAACTTTTTTGAGTTCTAACTCAGTCAGCCATGCGGTAGCCATCAAAAAGGCCAAAATTCGCTTTTTTATAGATGTGGAAAACTGCGTAGAAAATTTTCAAAAATTTATTTTGTTAGATTTATTTGTTTTACGTTGCCAAACTCAAAATTCAGCGGAATTGTGACGTGGAATGGTTGTATATGATCTGTCTGCCCAAATATTAAAAATAAATTAACAACTGGGGCTATGTACAGTGGTATGTTGACAAATTATCAAATTACGGGTTTTTTAACCAAAATTATTCCTTATTTATATAGGAGCAAAAATTACAAATAGAAAAGATTTTCATAACGCTCTAACAAATCTTCAAAATACAACGCTTAGCCTGCTGACTGCATTGGACGCAGCACAAAACATGTCCCAATATAAACAAAACCCGGCAGTGATGTGTCCGTGTCCTAGAGGAGCTTTTGTCCCATATAGAGCAGCACATCCAAATGCTTGTCCAGCTTTTTCACAATCAGCGGGAGCGGGAATGGTTCAACAATGCCCGGCAGCACAGCAATTCCCTCAATACGCAAATCAAACACAAATGGCAATGCAACGCAATTCGTACGGACAGTCAATGGGTTTTAATCCTATGGCAACTAACATGTCAATGAATCAAGGACAAATGGGTTATATGGGTAATGGAGGAGGTATGGGAGGCCCTAACTACATTCCTCAAAATCCTGCTTTATATCCTCAATCTCCACAAAATAAATTTGATATATCCCCACCCACATCTACACTTGAACTGAGCGGAGAAGCTTCATTGTACCTTCCGATTATGCTAAAAATGACGATTGTTGACAACAAGGGTTACTCCTTAAAAATTGTTCCAAATTCTATAGAAATATTGAAAGAAAAACTTGACGAAACTTTACCGAAACCATCTGAATCAGAAGAAGCACCTAAATCAGGATCGAAATCTCCATCACCAATGGGTTCTGTGACGGATGTAGAACCAGATATAAAACCAGACATAAAAATAAAGCCAGAACCAATTTAATATCGAAAGCAATATTTCTTTACGTTTTACAATTTCAAGATTTCACATCATTTCAGACCCTTCTAATTTTACATTTTGACATGATGAAATATATATTTGAATATTTGGCGAAAAACAAAGTACCGGTGGTGTAAACTGGCGAATTTTAAAATACAATTCTTTACATGATGTTAAATTTAGTACGATTTTCGTATTCTGAAATATTTATTTGATCTTTGTAAATTATTCTTTGCAAGACAAAACTGAATTCCGGTATTTATAAAATAAATTTTAGCAAAATTGTATTTTTAGAGTGAGAATTAATTTTAATAATCATGCACATTCTAAGGTATTTGGTGATCACCTACAAAGTTTACATTCTACAATCCTCACAAACTGTCTAAAGTATCTCTAAACGACGCGACGTTATGAACTTTTCATTTCAATACCGCGATAAGCAGACTGCTGGATGAGATTTCGAGCTACATAAAACTACTCGCGTGAGAAGGAGCCCTCCCTCAAGTCGATCCCGTCTAACTTTAACGTCTTTCTCTGGGACATGTTTATAGTAGTCGTCCCGCAATCTCCTGAATTCAACAGGGATATCAAATGATAACAAGAGCATATATGGTAAAGGGAATATTTTGTCAAAATTGTGGTCCCGATATCATTGTGATTCAGAGCTTTCAATTTCACTACAAATTCCTCAGTGCTATCACTAAAGGACTCACTCTCAGGACAATTTTTGTGGATTAGAAGATTCGATGGCTTGAAAATGCTTAAAAATTTCACTGGATAGTTGACAGCGTCATCTGTGCATACCACTGAGTCTATCGATTTATATACAATTTCTGTACCTTCAAACGACTTCAATAGCATATCATTAATAGCGATAGCTCGATTAATTTTAGCATGCTCGCATAAACATTTCATAGGCTTATCCTGGATGTGAAGAATGCCAACATATAAGTCTTTGACGGTTCCCGCTATTGTGGGGTTTTGGTTCTGTTGGGTTAATAATCTTTCCCTCAAATTCAAATTCAAATTGTGTCGATAAATATTTTGACTCGTGGAATTTCTATAAACCATTTCTGAGTGAATGCTCGCATTATAAAAGGAACCTACTCTCCAAATTTCACTTTTCTAGGACCGGTGGCTGAGATTGGGCATTAATATATCAGTCAGTGAGCTTAGTGATACGTAGAAGAACTATAAATCTTGTATGCTCAGGCGAGATTTATTGCGTTTATCCCGGACAAACAGAAAGACAGACAAAAGTTCTAAAAACAGCTGTTTATGCCTAGGTATCCTATACAGTAGATCAATTTCAGTTTTTCAATTTTTACGCAGGAACCCTAAATATTTCCGGAATAAAAAGTAGTCTAGATCACTCCTTGCAAAGGCCTCTACCTGTCGGTGACAATCCGTCACAATCGGTTCAACCGTTTCGAAAATTAGCGCAGACAAACGGACAGACAGATAGAGTAAAATTTTGAAAGCGGGTTTTTGGGTTTTGATAACGTGCAAATAATAATATGAGTTTTGGGCCCTATTGTGATTGTCGATTGTCCACTGTCGATTGAAATCGACTCTTTAATGTATTTAAACTCAGGGCAAAAAGTTCTAGAAAAACCTGGAATATTTTTTTATGTTTATTAATTGGATTCTAATTCTGGATGATCAAAAAGAAACAACAAGGATTATAGAATCAGGCGCAAA
>QYTT01093649.1:23236-38005 GCA_006980735.1 Dasypogon diadema | reverse complement strand
CTAAAATGAATGTAGCAGTTATCGAGCAGATCCAAAACTCATTTGATGGAGATGTGACAGCAAAAACCAAAACCAACCAGAGTTGTTTATTTAGCGTGTGCTATAGTTTTAGAAATTCAGTTTTGGAAGGTGCTGAGAGAAAAGCATCTTTGTAATTGTACCGATTGGCCAAGGGCGCTTAGGTTTTGCATTTTTGTAAACTTATTTGGATTTATCCTACACAAACTGTATAAAATCGTGAGTGATGGTTTTCCTGTATTTCCTGGCGTTTGTTTGGACCTTTCCCTTAACTTTATCGGATTTGGCTTCTAACGAGGTAAGTTTATAGAAATTGTTGAACCATATGTTAAGGGTGAAATCGATTTTCTGACAACAGGTGTCTCCAGCATTTTTCATATAATTTCCAGTGACTGCATTATTCAAAGAATGTAACTCGGTTGTTTTAAATATGCATGCCTATCCATGAAACTTTCAGGATTGGGATTAAATAGTATTATGACAAAAATTTCTGTTGAAGATTGGATTAAAACCTTTGTAATTACCAACCATGAACTATTCTTGTGCACAAACATTGAACTTTTCTTTATAATCACTTTAAGATAGGAAGTGTGACTGGCCTTAGTTTCGTATCTGTGCGCTTAGATGGGCCAGCCATTGAGTGATATATGCATTTGAGTATTGCAGTCTTAAATCAATTTTAATCCTTGCTCAGAAATGAAAATAAACAACTTTCTTTGTATTTACCATTTAAGCAGCGGCCGACATCAGAAAGCAAGTAAAAACTTGTGGCTCACAGCAGTTTTCCAGATTTAATTACTGAGACAATTGTATGGAGATGTGCCCTTTAAGTTGTTCTCGAAAAAATGGCACAAATTTCCGCAGTCAACCTATCTCTCCATCCCTTACAGTCGAATTCTGGATATTGTTTAAAGTTACTAAATCCAAGCATCCACATTTAAAAAAAACAAATGTAATTTCGAAATTTCTCCAAGAAATTTTCAAAATTGGAATTTTATTTAGCCATATTCTGGTGATTTTCGAGGCAACGGCACTTGATGGAACGCAGATAACAAAAATCCAAATTGAAAAATGTTTCTCTTGCTTAACTTTCATAAAAAAGAAAAACACTAAGGCAAAGTTTTTATTTTATAGATGGAAATAGGTAGCGATAGGTCAGCTTCTGGACATTTAGGAGGCTTTTGACTAGACGGCAAAGCATTCTCATCGGGATGGTTTTGGTCTAGTTTGCCTTTTTAAAATCTTGTTTAAAATTACAAGCATGAATGCAAATTTTGCTTGAGAGCAAAAATAAATTTGCAAAGCCCCATATTCCTAATAATTTCGTAATTTAAAAAGTGGAAAATGTTTTTTACTAATTCTACTACTTCTCTAGAAGCTACGGATTTTTAAAAACAAAATGTTGGCATTATTTTATGCCTTCTTACATAAATATTAAAATTTATCAAAAAAGCTCTAATGAACAGACATTTTCCTTTCATATCGGGAATGTGCTCACCTATCTCCTTACGTCACGAAGGCGTACCTATTTTGCATCCTTTTCTTTTGATATTTTATATCATTTAATAGGCCTTTGTCACTGCTTATTATTTGTTGACATCTTTCAAACATCCCTTCAAGAATTTGTATAATGTTATTTATGTCTTAAGGCCAATTTACATAGCAGCAACATGTTTTTTTACTGAAAACCTGAACGAGATGGTTTTATTGATTGATGATGTGTAAAAAAAGGACAAAGAATAAAGGGGAAAGAAAAATTCAATTCCAGCGGGGAAACTGACATTTTAGCTCGTAAAATTTTGTTGGCATATGTTTTGTCTTTTTTCGTATTTTATCATGTTAGCTTTATCTATCCCACTCGCACTGTTTGCTTACAATGTTGCAGTAATGTAAATTGGCCTTTTGGCTATCTACAATTTTATTCATACTTCATAACTTTGTAATAAAAAATAAAATGAGGCGCCTAATTCGTAATATTAATATCAATATATATTCTTTTAATTTCGAAGTATGATTCGATCAACCCGATAAGATTGTAACTTTAAATAGCTGTTATAAAATTCAGAGCTTTAGATTGAAATTTTGGTAGTGCACTGGATTGACGAATCTTCTTACATTATTATTGATTTGATTGATTTTGCAGAATCACAGTGTACATCAATATCCCCCTCACAGTGATGAAGATATCAAAAGTATCAATCAACGTTTTCAGCAAATAATGCAGGGACCTGATATAAGATGGAAAGAGCCAAAACTAAAGACTGAAAAGTTAGATGTAAAAATTGAATTGGGGAAACTTAATATCTGTATTTTATACGCATTTACAAAGAGAATGTAATATGTTCAAATCGAATATTTTCAGCTTATATCTGTGAGTCTGAATGGCCTAGTAATCATAAAATGTTGGGTGCAGTGAGTGCTGTAACATTCGACAAGGATGGAAATGTTGTGATTTTTCACCGTGTTGATCGCATTTGGACCCAAGAGACATTCAATTTCGCGAACGTCTATACTGAACGAGATAAAGGGCCCATTTTAGAAAATACTGTGACTGCTTTTGATAGAAAAACCGGCAAGATTATTTATGAGTGGGGAAAAAATTTGTAAGTTTTATTTTAATTTTATTGTTTAACTAATGTAGTTACACTATTATACTTTAGGTTTTATATGCCTCATGGTCTTACAATAGATGATGAGAATAATGCCTGGATAACCGATGTAGCGCTTCATCAAGTAATGAAATTTGGGCCAAAAGGGTCAGGAGATAAGGCCTTACTTCAATTGGGCACTCCGTTTGTACCTGGACAAGGAAAAAACAAATTTTGTAAGCCTACCTCTGTCGCTGTACTTCCAGGCGGTGATTTTTTTGTTGCGGACGGGTATTGTAATGCAAGAATTCTAAAATTTTCAAAAGCAGGTGAATTAATTCTTACATGGGGTAAAAATGCATTTCAGGGTATTAAGATATGGGTTTTATTCTCGCATAAAAATTGATAATAATTGCTTTTAGGACATTCTTATGAGGTGCCTCCGAAAAACTTTTTTGCAATACCGCATGCGTTGGCATTAGCGAAAGACAAAGATCTTCTCTGCGTTGCTGATCGTGAAAACGGGCGCGTACAATGTTTTAACACTGGCAACGGAACATTTCATTCTCAGTACCACAGTCAACTAGTCGGCGATCGGCTTTTTAGTCTTGATTATGCGCCAGTATTAGGTATGTTTTTGCCAAATATTGAATGTCCCTTTGAGTATTTATAAGTACCTAAAAAGAAGTTTGCTTCCTTTGTTTTATCTTTTTTACATTATTAATTATTAAATAAAAGTTTGGCTTACTTAACGAGTCATATCCACAAATGACTAATAATGGGGGCCTTACTACAGTTGTCACTTTACTAGCCAATAGTGGAAAATATAGCAATTTTTACAATGAAAGTGATAAAAGTTTTATAAAAAATCTTTGATAGTTATCGTAAGGTCACTTTAGAGAAAAATTAGAATTTGCTGTATTCCAGACTATTGTCGAGTGAGATGACAACCATAATAAGGCCCTGGATTACATATCTGTATATTTTGCGACTTTGTTGCCGATTGGGAATGTACAGACTGCCAAGAGGCAGCCTGCAAGATGTTAATGTGCCCTGGGCTAGCTTATGGTCGTGCAGGCCAGAGCTGAGGACCCTTGCGATCCTCATGCTCTAGGCTGAGATAGCCCAGAGACACGACGGAGGAAGCATGTAGTGGAGTGGCATGCTTGTCGGCTAGACTGGCGGAGAGTGTGGGGTGTGTTCACCCAAATACCGCCGCTTCCTCCCATCCCCAGCAGCAGAGAGAATCATGCCGCGTTTTCAAGGGACAGGAAAGGGATTGGGGAAAGGAGATTTTAAAAGGGAAGAACCTGAAATAAAATAAAAAAATTAAAAACAAGAAAAAAAGTGGGGAAAGGGAGGACCCGGTGGCTAAAGTCCGCGCTCCCCTACCTGCAAGCGTTGGGGGGAGTCTGGTGGTGTTGACTCCCCCTTTTTGGGCCGATGCCCCATCCACCGTTGCCCCTTAAATCCCGTTTAAATTTATCAATGGTCGAGATTCTTCTGCAGGCAGCAAAATAATAATTAGAAGCCATTGTGTGTGTCAGTTTCCATGTCAATCCTTAATCGATTGTAACATTTATCAAGATTTATGCGTCTTGCAATCTGTGGATATAATCCTTAATGGGTTGATTTAGCCAATGATTTTTAGTGAAATTGTAAATATACTTTTGCTTTGTAAAATAAAATTGTGTGCATGAATAATAAAACTACCGTATTTCTAGCTTGAATTATTTAGTATTCAAAAAAAAAAACTAAAGGGGTTTTGAAATACTCAGTGGAAAATTTTCTCTTTTTTTTATTTTTATTAGGTGGTCAACTATTTGTTGTCAATGGACCGATTGCTGAACTGGGTTTTAAACACGACAATTATAATGAAGTTAGAGGATATGTGATTGATATGAAAACAAAACAGGTCCTATCAAAATTTGGGCCAAATGATATAGAATTTTCAAATCCGCATGATATCGCTGTAACAACTGATGGCAGTGAAATATATGTAGCTGAATTAGATCCCCCTAAAATACATAAATTCGTAAGTAAGAAATTGATAAAATCTGGACTGATATCAGCTGCAAAACCGACAGCTACTGTTGGAGACTCAACGGATATCCCTCAAACAGTTATAATGACAAAATCCCAGCCGGGATCTACTGCGCTTTTGGTCATAATTTTAGTTGTTATATTCGCACTTTTAACCTTTGGAATGGCATTACTTGTGTCTAGACGACGCAAACGAGGTAAATTATCTCCAGTACTTAGTAGTAATTTAGAATATAGCAAACTTGTCTCGAGAAACGCTTCTGACGACTGTTAGGTTGTGTTAAAATATTTCAGTGATAATTTATTTTGATCAAATTTTTTTTATGTTTTTGTGTTTTATGTCGAAATTATCTTTTTATACAGAATATAGTTTGTAATAAGCTTTTTACTTGAATTTTTACCTAGATAAGTACTTATTGTCGCAGAAAGGTTGTACGCAATGTTCGTATTCTACTCACACTATTATAATTTAAAATCAACAACATATTGGGACCAATTTAAATGATATATGTACTATTAGGGTTTTATTAGTATTATTAGAGACATTCGAAGAATATCGAATCAGATCTTTTGGGGACCTGGCAGGATCGTGCGAAGTCCTTGGGTTGGCCGGGGAAGAGTTCCCTTAGAGGCGTCCGGCGTAATTGGCTGAAGAGTTTCGGTTGTTGCTGCTGAGGTCCCTGGCTCGTTGAGTTGGGGTGCTGGAGCTGTGTCCTCGGATCCTTACAAGTTTGATGGTCCAGCGGCGGCGGTTAAAGGTGCGGACGTGTTGTCCTTTGGGTCGTTCGGTTTCAGGTGCGGTCGGAAATTCCACCGGTGGTATCACTTGGGGTACGTTGCGAATTGAAGCGTTAGCGTCCCGCTATACGCCTGTAGTTGGTTCTACCTCAATTGTTGCGGGAGCGGAAGAGCTAACTGTATTTCTCCCGTTTACTTAAGTTGGCCTTTCACTCTATGGCGTAGTCCAGGGCAGGGATGAAGCCCACAAAATTCCAAAGGTGGTGCATTTTTGCACTTTCTATGGGGTTAACCGCTTCTTCGCCTGGAACAGAGGCAGCTAAAGTTATATAACCCCGAGCGTTGGAGGTAACTTGGCCGAATTGCCCCCGAAGCCAGATTCACGATAAGGCGCCTGTAAACACTGCTGCTATTTCAAAGGCAACTGTTAATGAATGCGGCTTCGAGGAATCGGATCATCCACCTTACAGTTCAGACTTGGTCCCAAGTGACTACTTTTTACTCGCCAGACTAAAATCAGATTTGTGGAGGAGGAATTTCAATTCCAACGAAGAAATCCATGAGGCGGTTAGGCAGGATTTTGAAGATGTGAAAAATGTGTTGAAATAAAGGGAGAACATATCGAAAAATAACTACTGTTTTTTTCCTGTTTCACCCCTGCTTTCTACCTTAGGCACGAATACTTGGACCGCACTACGTAGCTTGCTTCATGGGAATGGACTGTTGACAATATGATTGTAAGATCATGTTGCAAAAATGAAGGAAAATTTGAAAATAAATAATTTAATAGGCACAGACTATGAATCGTGTAAACCTATACAGACTTGTCTTTTTTACTGACTAGTCATTAACATTTTGTAATTTCAAATGGCCACAACTGAAATGAATAGAGAAGATCTGTCGTGCAATTTCATATTTAAAGGATTTCTCATTGTATTTGTTCACTCTTTTTAGAGAAAAAATGACGGAGAAGAAATATTTTCGTGTTCTATTCAGCCTTCTTTCCTTAATCGATTTCCGTTTCACTAAGAATTTGTGTATCTACATTAAAGCTTGCTGTGGTTCATTGCCATTAGGTCTGCTAGGTAATTGCAATTGCTGGGAGCATTCTTCTGACTTAGGTTTGTCCACGTGAAATTGTGATTCATGTTTTTGTTTACATAATTAATAGCTCATCCTACATCGAATAATTTATAGATGAAGTTATGTTTTTGTTTACATAATTAATAGCTTATATCCTACATCAAATAATTTATAGATGAAGTTATGGATATTGTTATTGATATTGTAATCAATGCGTACTTATTTTAGCCGCCATAGCTCTAAAACGGAAAAATTTGAAACATTGAAAAAATGTCAAGCGATTGATCCTGATCCTACGAATAACGCTGGCTGTAGTATTGTCCGAAACAATATATCGTATCTAAGTAAAATGCCCACTACTTCAATTTTAATATCTCAATATGTGCCCAATATGTTGTTGATAAGAAACTAGCTTTATTTTTCCTTTATTACTTTTATTTATTTAATTTTAGTTTTTAATTGATAATTATAAAAATCCCACAACAAATTTGTAATGATAATATCAATGAAATAAACATTTTAAGAAATAGCATCGTTTTTATTTCAAATGTAAACATGTAGGTATAAGTTTCTTAAACTATTTTAAAAAAATAATAATTTTATCTTTCGGAAGGCTGCTATCCATTTGGAGTACGTAACAGACGGCATGCATGGGACTTCCCAACAGTTAAATCTGATGGCTTTAAACTGGGCAATTTACTTGACAGAAAACGGGGATTTGAAAAGCTCGATCAGAATGCAAGTGATGAGGAACCAGACGCTTCAACAAACATGTTATCAAGTGCTCAATTTGCCTAGAATTTTTTTAAGTTTCTAATTACACATATCCTGTTCTGGTCATTACGTTTATGTTCGTAAAAAACAAAGAAATTATATTTCGACACGCAATTTTGTGATATATTAAAACTTTAGCTGAGGATACTCCAGCTATTCTTTCCATTTTCCTTTACTGTTCTTTAATAGCTGCAGTTATGTGATTGCGGGGTGAAATCTTCGGATCAAAAATCGGATTTATATTTACACGACAACCTACAAAGTAGTATTATAATATTAAAAATATTGTATTAAGTTATAAAAAAAACGTGTTACTAATTTATGATTCAATTCATAGATAACTAATTTGAAATATAAGTTTGAAAAAATGATTATTCCTCAATATTTCATTTCAATATTTCAACGTGCTCATGCCTTAACCATTTGTACTGTAATTATTTCCCGATCTTATTCTTAGCCAACTAAATCTTTTTCTTTTTTTAATGCTAAACTAATGTAATTTTCTTCTAGTTATTTAACGCATACTGTCCTATTTTTTTTAATTTAAATAAGTTGCCACATGAAAAGTGACTCAAGAGTTTTGTGAGAGAATAGTGTTATCACCCCGGGCAGGGCCGAGGGTGCAGCGGGTGCAAAGCACACGGGCCTCCGAAGAAGGAAAAAGAATAATAAAAGAAAAACAGCGAGAATGAAAATGTTTTAATTTAAATCAATTTCATTCTAGAAACTCGACGCTTCACGCTATAAGTAGAGTACTGGCAATACTACGGACACACCACAATTTTTGTTGTGATAATCAGGCCATCGTGTGCGGGGAACAGAAACTAGAATAATAATAATCTATTTCGGATTTGTCTACACAAGACTAACATCTTTTAAATTGTATAAAACAAATTTAAATTTACAAAATCAAGGCGATCATACTATTCACAAATTAAGTTAAAACTACCAAATTCTTTGATGATTGCAGGTAAATGAGAACAATGGAAGAGGCTATAATTGGTTTAGACCAATTATGTTATACCCTAGACGTAGGGAAGAAAAGAAAATAATGCATTTTTTAGTTAATTGTCCGCGGCTACTTATTCTTACATATTCTAAACGTCAATGGAATGGTGGCAAAATGACGGATATATAGATTTTTGAGGCTGATGATTACGAATTTAACCTTAACGCTTAAGAATTCAACATGGCGGACTAAATATGGCGGTCGTACGTAAATGTTAACTTTTTCAAGAGTTTCTCGATCATCACGAAAATAAATCTATATGGGTTTTTAGAGGTCGCTGGTTTCGAATCTGGAGTGAAATGTTGGAGATTCAAAATGGCGAGTCCAATATGGTGGACAGGGTTTACTACTGGTCAACGGACACAACAATATAGCTAATTATTTTTCACAGTTCTCCAAATCATACAAAGTAGAATATTCTTTAAAAACTTGATTAAGAAAAAATAGTGATGATATCTTACCATTTTCTAAAAGATGCAATATTCGGTCATAAAGTATGATACTTTCTATGAGCGGTGCGAACATTAACCGAAGGGAGTAAAACATCACAACGTATCTCCACTGTTCCAAATTTTGTGAAGTTTGTAAGGATCCTATATCGTCAAGAGGTATTTCTTTCTTCAGATTTTTTACAGCCTTTTTACAATACCTACAAGTACAACCTAAAATAAAACCTCTCGATTTACAAAAATATTACTTACTCCGCAAAACTTAAAGATTTCGTGTGTTTTACACTCTTTAATCCAGAATGCTTCAGGTCGGGCCAATATTTAACAATAATTTTTTCTAAAGCTGCTCGATATGAATGAACTTTAAGATCCTCATACTTTCCAGTACTCAGTCTATCCGCATAAATCTCAATAGCGTGGCAAGCTATTTCACGTGATTCATAAGAAAGATGAGAGTTATCAGTCTCCAGATTTCTTAAAAAGCCACTTAAAGGGTATCCAATGTTTTCGTTTGCAGCATCAGCAGTAAGTTTCATATAGCAACAACCAACAATATTAAGGAATTTTGCTTCAGAACATTTCAGAAAAAGGTTTATTAATATTGCGCCCAAATCTCCACAGGGATGAAGTCCGATTATTCCAAAAGAAAACTGCTTGTCGTCTCTATCTATGTTAAAAGCATTCTTTATTTTCTGTACAAAGTCATTGGGAGTCACATCTTTTGTAAGTTTTAGAGTTATATGGATTGGACGTTTATACGCTTCCATTTCGGCAACAGTTAGATATTTACTAGCCGTTACTTCGAATTTATGATCAATTTTCCTAACAGAGGATGTAAGTAAACATTTCAAAGTTAATTATCGTTCAAGTGTACTCACTCAGCTTCCTTATTCAACTCAGCTCCCATTTCCAGGCAGCATACTCGTAATCCATAGCCATAAGCAATCGCCCTTGCCAAGTGTCCTAATCCAGCACCAAAGTCAACAATGTACCTAACGTCGCAACGTTGCGCATTTTGATAGCATACTGCTGCCATATTTGCGATTTCGTGACGCTTCTTCGGTTTGACACATTTTGTAAAATTGTTTTTCAATTTTTGGTGTTTTAAACACGAATCTAAGGGAACATTTTCCAAAATTATCTGAAAAAAATCAATCAATGATAATTTACAAACAACTGTATTTTATCATAGTTACCGATTCCGGAGAACTTTTCCTGGTAATGCATAGTGTGTTGATTATAGATCTAAGCGATAATAAGGAAAGTGGCCAGACGATAGAACACTTGCTTTGTTGTAACAGCTCTGAAAAGTGGTCAGGTTTCAAGGATCTGAATGTGTCCCTCCAAGATGACGGAAGTTTATTCCAATGTTCATCTGAATAAAAATCCTATATATTATATTTTAAACTTGAATTATTTGAATGTCACACGCGATTATTAAAAGCATTACAGTGAAAAAGAAAACATGTGGCCCATGTGGGTGTATTAACACGATGAACGCCGCGTGGAGAGTTTTGTTACTTGCATGCGAAAAGTTCATTATACTCCCAAATACTGCTAAAAATATTGCGAATTGTGTAAACCTGGAGATTATAGATAAAGTGTATAATCACAAATCATTTTAAAAATTATATTATCGCCTAGTATGTTCAGGTGATTTGTGCAGATATTTACTAATGGGAGATTTGAATCGTCGTCAAGGCCTTCTTTCGGCCGGCAAAACGGTCATCACACTCATCAGAGAATAAGGAAGTTGCACCCTACGATAACTGCACGTAAGTTGCCACTTATGTATCCGGAATAATAAATAAAAACAAATTATTAACATTAAAAATGGTTTCAATATTTTCCAAAATATTTCCAGCGATGATCGATACAGTTTTGCATACGTTTGAACCAATTTTCATAGCACTTTTTCAATTCCGATTAAGGTATCTTCAAAACATGCATTTTTAACGCATCAAGCGCTACTTCTTGTGTCGAAAACCGTTGACCACGTAGTTTATTCTTCACGTACGGGAACAAAAGAAGTCATTGGATCCCAAATCAGGACCGTACGGCGGATGACCCATCGATTCAATGTTTTGATCGGTCAAATATTGAGTTGTTTGGGTCGATGTGTGAGAGCTCGCATTCTCATGGTGAAGAATGATCCTGCGTCGCTGGTTGTTTTTTCTTATTTCCTTGAAGACTTTTGGCAAACAGATGGTTGTGTACTATTTAGAATTGACCGTTCTGCGATCTTTGACCGAAAAAACAGGCGACCATTTGCTCCGTAGTTTTTCTTCCGCGGACAACTTCTGTTGGGTTTGGCTCATCTTGGAAGACCCATACAGTCGACTGCTGTTTACTTTCGGGCTTTTACGCACAGATCCAAGATTCGTCATCTGTGTAGGTATTATACACGGCTTTTGACGTTATAAAAATATTTGAATTTAACGGAAAAGTTACGAAATTGTACTTTTTAGTTCTGCTAAAGGATGTGTTCCAAAGGTAACTTTAGC
The DNA here is from genome assembly GCA_006980735.1 of Dasypogon diadema. Lineage (NCBI taxonomy): Eukaryota > Metazoa > Arthropoda > Insecta > Diptera > Asilidae > Dasypogon > Dasypogon diadema. Next base: position 26,799 of record QYTT01093649.1, on the reverse strand, counting down.
ATTCTTCAAAGGATCTAAGGATATCAGTCAAGTTTAACCCCTCTACCGTTCCTCGTTAGGAAAATATTCGCAAAAAGCTGATTTTTTGTTTAGATTTCAAACGGACTTTTTGACCTCTAAACGGGCTTGTCGCCAATAACGACATATACCGCTAGATTTGTGACACCATAGAGTACCGTTATGCAGGCTTAAGCTGACCGCAGAAGCACTACTTATGGGTACCCCTTAATACATATCAATAAATTCTTGTTATTCTTTTTGTTTCGTCTTGAGTGCTCTTTTTCATCTTGTTATCTGCTCTCCAGGTTATTCACCTGTAGTTTAACTTTTAATAACTCAAACAAGCGGGTAATTGTCCAGTAAGTAAATATTTTAGTGAACTATCAAGTAATTATTTGTGATTATAGATTGTACTGCCTCTCCAAAAATAAAAATATAATCTGTAAAATGAAACTTTGGGGCTATCTACAAAAAAAGAAAGCCAATTTACCAAAACATATGAATTTATCAGCCAATCATATTGCCGAATTATTAACAGAGATCGCTTTAAAATTATTTGCAACTTCCTTTGATCAGCTCTTTCAAACTCCATACTTCAAACAAGCTTCAAACAGAACTGGGCACAACTAAACGCCATTACACATTACATTGGAACAACACGAATTGAGCTGGAAACAGATTAGGAATTTCAACGTGTAGCCAAACTTCGAGCAAATAACGGAAAAGGCGCGAAACTACTAGGCAAAAATGAAGTCAATTTGATCATTAGCTCACACAAATTCCGGTTCACTTTACAGTGTAAAAATTTAGAAATTACAATTTCTACGGGTTTTATTAGCTTCACTTCACTGGTTTCACTTTTGCCTCGTTGTTTGCGGCGCTTTCCTTGCAGTTGATAGTTTGATACTCATACCCGAAAGTTCAGCCAGCAATGCGTTACTTTTATTGATAAGAAGAAGGTACTAGTGTTCTTTTGTTCTTTTTTGAAGTTTCGTTCGGTGATCAAAAGTTTTCGCAGTGGAGACAGTGTGGAATTGTTTCTAATTGAGAATTTTAAAAGGTTGGTACATATAGCGAAATGGAACCATCTGAAATGCATCCAAATTGGAGAGCATTAGCATCTGTTTACTTCCCTTACAAAGTATTCGTCACTGAAGGGTCCAGTACCTTGGTGCCAGAAAACAAGATTCAGCACCAAATAAATAATATTAGTGGTCGAGAGGCAAAACGTTTTTATGAAACTACTGTAAAGACAAGTTCTACGTTAGCAGAGGAGCACCGAAAAGCCGTCAGGAAGAAGGATAGGCCAAAAGTTCAAAAGGTGGATTTTGATAGGAATAAATTCTTCAGGGCTGCAGTTGCGAATGACGTACGTACCCTTGAAAGATTTAATTATAAAGACGGTGATGTTGATGCAGTTGACGACTTTGGATGGACGGCACTAATGATGGCAGCGTGCGAAGGCGCCAAAGAATCGTTTTCTTATTTGTTAGGATTGGGCGCTGATTTAAACATATGTGATAGGAAGGGGAACTCGGCGTACTCACTGGCAAAAATGAAAGGTTTCGGCGAAGTGTTAAAGTTGATATCCAATGCTGGTAAAAGTTACGAGACAGAGACGCAGAAAACAGTATCAAAACATGAACCATTTTTCTGTAAAATTTGCCAACGCAAATTTGAGGAAACAAATGTAAAGAATCACGAGACATCAACAGTACATCGCTTTAACATGAAGAGGCCAAGGCAAATAAGGAAGCGTTTCAATATATCAGAAGGCAATAGAGGCCTTAAACTGATGGTAAAGCAAGGCTGGGATCGCAATAGCGGCTTAGGTCCCCGGAATGCTGGTCAGTTATATCCAATTAAAACAGTAATCAGGAAAGACCGGACTGGACTGGGGATAAAGCAAAGCGAACCAAAAGTGACTCATTTTAAAGCATATGATCTAGCAGCTGTGAAATATAAACCCCCGCCCCACGTTAAAACCAGGAGAGAGCTGCGGAGAGATCAGTGCCGCGATAAGTGGAAGGAACAAGTTCTAAGAAGGGAACTTAATTAAGCTGTAAAATCGTGTCTTGAATCTGTTTAATATATCAAAGTTTTTCGTTTCCAGAAAAGCCGAGAACTGAATAGGGATCGAAATGTCCAAGTCCGACGTACAAAAATCAATGGAAATTCTGTTCGAAACTGAAAAAACGGCAGATGAAATTTTGGTTAACAAACAGGAGATTATTGCTCTCGACAAAAGACGCCAGGACACAAGAACTGCAATTAGGGAAATTGAAAAAAGCGATGAAGAAAAGGTTTGGATAACAATCGGTTCGCTACTGGTGAAAGTAAAACGAGATAAAGCGCTGGAATTGCTAAATAAAGGTATTACGCAGATTTTAGGAATAATAATTGCTACTCTTGTAAACTCTTATGCAGACCAAGTGAAAATTAATGCAGAAATAAATAAATTACGCTCCGATCAGAAAATTCTGGTCAACAAGCACAGAGACTTGGAACATTCTTCACCATTCAGGGGTTCCCAACTAAAGCCTCTAGATCCGAAAGAAATGTCAGCTCTTAGAACAAACCTTCCTCTTTTAGGCTAAGTAATTTTGTATAAATTAGAAATAGAATTTGTTTTTAAAAACTATTTGTTCTGTTCATTCATTTGGAAGGGTGATGTTGGATTTATGAATATAGAGGCGCTCTTGTGCAAATTAAGGTCTCATTCTCGTGCCTCATGACGTGATTCCAGCCGGTTATTCCTGAACGATGACAATTTATAGCTGAGACGTTTTCTTATCCACATTTCTCCACACGACACAAATTTGGCTTTGTGTCCTAGAGGGAGAGCAGCGTTTGTGAAAAAATCACGAAGTGTGGAACGCCAAATACTAATAAAATAAAAATATAGTCTGTCTGTACATCCGTTGATTTTTCATAATGTTCAACATTATAATACAGCAGAATACAAAATATACAATTTTTAGGAGTTTTGTCTATCTGTTGGTTTGAAAAATGTTGTGTATGCTGGCTGATTGTTATACCGTTAGTACAAAAATTCGGCGCTAGGGGTAAATGTATTTTTTTCATTGGATTGGGGTAAGATGGGTATCGTTGGAAAGATGATGGGGAGAAATAATATTTGTTCGGGGGCTATAATGTGTATGGCATACTGGAATTAGATATTTATGTAGCCTATTGGAATCTGTAAAAAAATGAGGGATAAGAATATCTGCTCAAGGGTATAAGTGTGTTTACCGTTTTCGCGTTATAACGAAAAAACTGAAAGAAAGGAAATTACAAAATATTCAATTAAAAATTAGGGGTGTGAAAAAAATGTTTTTCTTTTTATTCCTAAACTATTAGCCCGATCTGGATTTAGACGACATGACGAAATGGACTTGGCGAAAAACTGGAAAAGTGAAGCCTTCATATTCTTGTATTGGTGAAGGGATTTGCTATATGCAATGGGCTGATAAGCTTCTTTTTGTTTACTTGGGCTGAGATCATCACTGCACGAAGGCATCAAGGCGTGATCCGCAGAGCTAGTATATGGAGCAACACTTAAG
>QYTT01093649.1:0-23216 GCA_006980735.1 Dasypogon diadema | reverse complement strand
TGTTGGGCATATAAGTCGTCACGGAAAAAAATAGTGTAGAGTTAAGAGTGGAGACGGGAGGTTTTTCCGCAAAATAAATTTAAATAAAATCATTTTATTTATTAAATTTATTATTTTAGGTATTAAATAAATTTTTCTTTTATTATTAAAATAAATCTGTCACTTCTGTCAAAACTTCGGTGCGAAATAAATGCCCGGGCATATAAATCTTTGCGGAAAAAGTCTCCACAGCACATCAAAGCGTCATCTTTAACTTAGAATGCTAACTAAAATTTTTCGCGTGAGCAGCGTACCACTTTGCGAAATCGGAACCGAAAATTTCTGTAATACTTTTCGGTTGGATTTTTTTTACATAGGTTTGGTATAGGAACCGAAATTTTCGCTCGAACTGCATACTGGGCTTTATAACGAAAAGACCGAAAGAAAGGAAATCACCAAATAATCGCTTAAAAATTAGGGGTGTGAAAAAATGTTTTTCTCTTTATTCCTAAACTATTAACCGGATCGGGATTTAGACGACATGACGAAATGGACTTGGCGAAAAACTGGAAAAGTGAAGCCTTCATATTCTTGTATTGGTGAAGGGATTTGCTATATGCAATGGGCTGATAAGCTTCTTTTTGTTTACTTGGGCTGAGATCATCACTGCACGAAGGCATCAAGGCGTGATCCGCAGAGCTAGTATATGGAGCAACACTTAAGCTCCCTGGAGATATCCCTTCTGCCGAAAAAACAGAAGGCAACGTAGGAATCTTCATACAGCCAGTCAGCACGACGTGGTACACAAAAAGTCTTCATACACAAGGACTTGCCGAATTGCACCTATGTATTTGTTCGGACAGATTCTGTAAAACTCTTATTATAGCATCGATATGAAGGACCCTACTTAGTAATTTCGAAAACTTCAAAGCATTTCATCCAGCTAATTAACGGGCAGCAAAAAACAATTTCTGTTTATGGAATCAAGCCGGCCATTCTACTCAACAATCAGGAAAAGCAGATAGCACCAGCAGTTCTCGATAAAACAATAAGTGAAAACCCCCTCACAGCGGAACCAAATATGACAAGAAGAGGAGGACAAGTCAAAATTCCGGAGCGGTATCGCTGGAGGGGGGTAATGTGGCAACAATTTTCGCCACATATGAAAGACTTTTTTTTCATTTAGCTTATAATTCGTATTAAGAAGTTTTGTGTAGTATATAAGTACTTGTGATATTCTCAATAAATCTAGTCCTGGCTCGACCCAATATCGAGAAACAAAAAGCCGCTATCGTGTGACTTACTAGTTTCCAAAGATAAGTCAAGGATGAATGAGAAAATAAACGAAATCTCTGGGTATCCAAATACTATAATAACAATCTTTAAATCCATCAAATTTAAATGGCTGAGCGACATAGAACAGTAGGATGCCTAACGGTTTCTTGTAGGAAAGCAAAGCAATGTAAAAGGAGACTTGAAGTTTTAGCAGATTGCGAATTGAAGAAGCTGTGATGCTAGAATTTCTGCCGTTGGGAAACTGAAGTGGTTAGGACACATTGCGAATAGGTGCAACTAATAAACAGCTATCGACATTATTAGGTTTTTATGCTTTAATTCCAAATATGAATTACCAATTTCTTGTCTGAATTTGAATAGAGATGCATTGGGTGCTCTGAGAAAGATTTAGTATAGGCTTTAATAGCTAAAAATAAAATACTCTGCAATGTCTAGTTGCTAATTTTAAATCGCGGACTCAATGTCCCATAAACGCATAAAAAATTATACAAGATTAATTGAAAGTATTCTCTAAAATTACCGCAATTGTATTGCAGGCCGGGTATCTGAATAATAGATTAATCGAACATGCACTTTACTAGTGCGGCTATCTAGCTACCAAGCCGGTCGGTTGTGGATGACGGCAGTCGGGTTGGGTTGGTGCACAGCGTTTCTACGTTATTAGCAGCTCTTTAGCTAAATAAACAATAACAAAACACAGCGATAAGCGCACTATCATTGTCAGACAATGACGAGTAGCAAAGAGACAAACAAGCGTAGAAAATTAAACTAATATTAATAAAGTGATGGAGGGAAATGGAAATGGAAATCGAAATCGAAACACAGTCAAGCCACCGTCGGTATCCAACGTTCCAACGCAATGTATGCGAGCAGTGGCGATGACGACGCCAGCGGGCCCTCCTCTTATGTGTGAACTGTGATCCGTGAAGCGCGCGCGCACTCTAGTGTCAGTATATGAACCGCACAATCAAGTGTGTTGTATTATTCGAAATAAAAAGTGACATGAAGGCCATGGTACAAGTTGTCGTCGCGTTCAGTCCGGAAAACTGGAGAATTTCGTTTGCAAATTACAACAATTATTACACGTTTTGCAGTTAAATTGAAGTAATTGTGCGGGAAAGTTATCTAAAATATTAACGGTGGAAATTTTATGATGAAAACTTGACGAAGGAGGAAAGAGGGAAACGAATGTTTCGATAACTCCTCGTACTGCAACCACTTGTCTGTGATTTGTAACAAAACTGAAAAAATATTGTTATATATTTTCAAATAATCTGCGTTTTAGAAGAAAACAGTAGTGGATTACTTACTAGTTTTACCAAATAAATATTTATCAAATAATACCGTACAAACGAGCTTAACTAGAAAGAAAAAAGTTGACAAAGCTACTCGCATTGACAAGTTCTGTGACGGATTCGTGTCGCCAGAAGTTCGTTAACAAACACATTCGCAGGGAGAATATTTGCTGTAGTGTTATGTATAGAAATATGCAAAAAATAAAGTTTTTAAGAGTCGTAATCGTTTATTAAAAAAAAGAAAGAGAAAATATATAAAAATTAAAAGTTGTTTTCTATACTCATATTTGTTGTGTTTCCCATCTACCCCGCAAATGTTTGTTGTTTACAGTGTTCAATGTTAAGAATTTGTTTTGGATAAAAGTAAAATCACTTGCAATTTCAATCGAGAGGCAGAGGAGCATAAAATTAGCAAATGCAAAAAACTATACTGTGAAACTTGTTAAGTGCAAAAATAATTATCTCGCTCTCTTTTCCTCGGTACTCGTACAATTGATACGTTCCAGAAAGTGCGAAAACAAAAAGAGGACAAATATATTGATTGCGCCGATGTCGTCAATTCAGTTAAGAACATGCCAATACTTCCAGGTTTGTAGATAAACATCTTAAAAAACCACTAAAAAAGTGGAATCGATTACGGAAAATCAAAATTCATAGCATAATTACAGAAACTGGCTTAAGCGCAGAGAAAAATAAGAAGGTCCTCCTTATGCTTATCAGCGTTTTTTGCCCAAGATTCCCTATCACAGTTAATCAGCACTCTTTGTGCTGTGTGGGGACTGTGGTGTGTATCCGCTGTTTTCTTCTTCTGTTTGTTATTGATTCTTGTACCCGCTGGCCGGTTTCCATTGCTACTCGCTACTGGAACTGGAGCTGGAGCTGGAGTTGTGTTTGTTCCCCCTGACCGCCCTGTGTGCTTTTACTGTGTTCTTCGTTCTCCCTGTTCAGCTGCTGATATGCCGCTGTAATGAAGCGAAACAGATAACTTTGTTGGTGCTGCGGTTGCTAGGTGCTGCCCTGTCCCGCATCTTGTTTTGCTGCTAATTTATTTGCATACTTGTTGCTTTTCTGCACGCACACTGTTGAGGCAGCGTAAAGTAAAGGATTGCTTGGTTGTGTTGCAGAAAATTTATTATATGTCGTACGTTGCTTATATGTTTTACCAAGGTCGCGAAGTTGCCTTATGATTACCAACACATTTAGGATATAAGTGTTGCCATATCGTGGTCCACTAAAGCAGATGAATGCTATTTAGAATCTTCCAAAATGAGTTCTTTGAAGGTGTTCAACTTTTAATTTTAATAATTGGGAAATTATCTTGTACGTCACTATAAAAGGGTTATACATGACACTAGGTCTTAGCACTTTTACTATCATGGAATGCTCTTAAAAATAACTCTTGAAGGTTGCTTTCTATTTGAGAAGGGAAGGAATGTTCTTGGTTTGTTCGGTGTACAGAGCTTCTTTACGTACATTTTTCGTATTTTTCTATGATACCAGACCGAACTTAATGTAGAATGTGCTTGAGAAATTGACACCCTTTTTTAGAGGCACTCAAGATGCATTGCACGTTAATGCTGCTTTCAGTGCAACTAATAACAATGAGGCAATGCATCTTATAGATAAAAATAATATCCGGAAATACCTCAATTATTACAAACTTAAAAGAAAAGGCAGGTAATGGAGCCCAAAATTTCCATGTAATTTGTTCAGACTATACTACAAAAATATAAACAAACGCATTTCAAAGTGAAACTTAAACACTGTATGGGGGCGCACTTTTGAAGAAAAAAATCTAGCCCTAGTTGCCACACACAAAATATTAAAATAATATTTTTGAAAAGTTATGTAGAAAAGAATAAAAAGTGAATTGGAATGGAAAGTAGAATAAGGAAAATAAGCAAATATCACTATACATATAAGAAATTATTCGTGGTTATTTGCTGTTTTGTTGCTGCAAAAATTCAATTGCTTTCAAAGAAAAGCAACTTTTAATTAGCATGAAATGCCCTAGCATGATTGTAAACAGTTCCCTTATTAGACGGATTGATGGTTCTACAAGAGAAAAGTTCTGATTGCGAGGCATATGAAACTAATGGCACAGATTCTTATTTTGCTATTGAAAATGAAAACAGTGAAGCAATGCTGGGACTTCGTGAATAAGAAATAATAGCATAGTGCTTGTAAGAGAAGTAGTCCAGAATCGTATATGTATTTTAAAAATTTCACGTCACTTGGAATAATTGTAGTTTGGAATTTTCAGTAGATTGTGTTGTAATGTACAGTCTTCTTCTGTAAAATGTGCAGAAAATATCCATATCTTATTCAATTTTTACTCCACAAGCAGTAATACACCTTTTTAATAAAATCTGGTGAAAGGTTTTCACATTTTCACTACACTTCTTTCCCCGATAATTTTTGCTGTTTTCAACTGCACACCGTCCCTTTTAATTAACAAATAAAAAGACTTGCCTTTAAAATCTAATTAATTCAACACAGTATTTAATTGTAATTCACTGGCAACTCAGAAAATTTTGTTTCAAGTGATGCAACACTTACGTGTTATAACTATACGACGGGACTGGCCTATCTTGTATTCTATGTGCCATGGCTTAAACCTTAAAGCATTCTCAAGAGAACGTGCGGACAGATGGACAGACGCACATCTATTAAACAATTTCTTTTTGCTTCAATTAATGGTAATATAGTTTATTTCTGTGTATCATGAATATTTTTATGCGTCACAAATGTTTGCTCAAAGCTATAATACCCTCATCTAGGCAGGGTATAAAAACGACACAAAAAATAATTTATCAAAAAGTATACAAACAAATGTGATGCAACGTGTTCAAGAAATGTGCTGCAAAACCAACTAAACATGAAACTAACAAAACAATGAACCCAACATAAACAAAATTTCTTCTCAAAAACTTAAACCTGAATATCAAAGGATAAAAAATGAGAAATTTCCACAGAGAATTTTGACAAATAAAGCCTTTAGAGCCCCAGGCAAGTGGAAATTTCCAACAAGAGCCTGAATTTTGATCATGTATGTATATGTGGCAAACAGTAAATGAAGTGCTTCAGTAGAAACATATTATTTCAATAGTTAAACATGCAATTAAATCAATTATAGTTTGGAATTTTATGGGTGATTCTGGTATAGGTAATTTAGAAGTAATTTACGAAAAATGGATTACAAAATTATGTTTTAATTTTAAAGAGGAACATGAAATCGAGTGGTGAAAAATTGGGAACTTCGGAAAGATATAGAATATATAGAATAACATCCTCGACGCGGTGTATATAGCAAAATTCTCCTGGAGTAACATTTTCCTTCGTTATATAATTCTCATGAACAATTAGAAAGAAAAATCCTAGATCTGTTTCAATGCAGAATTTTTATCTCCATTTATAATTGAGTCTGAATCGATGAAATGTTGAATGAGGATTGTTATCTTCAAAAAGTTTGGGAGATTTATATGGGTTGGTCATGTGTCGATGATGAATAGTTACAGGATATTTAACATATAAAGTCTTGTAGAGCCTCTTAAATGGGGAATTATTGAGATGAGAAATCCACTGTGTATTTAATGCTTTGTGAGGTTGCAAAACAACACGATTACTAGAAGGTTACCGCTTCTCGTGCGGAAAGGATATTTCAAATGTTTATGTCTTTCAGTTTTTTAAATCTATATACGATAAACAATTGATATGTAGCGAAAAATTTCGATCTTAATAGGTTAACAGGTTCACTGTCACCTTTAGTAAAAAAGCTTTCGTGAGAAAAATATATGTAAAAACACACTTGGTTAGAGAGAGCTTACAAATTTAACGCGTTTGTGTGTGATCGGCAGCGAATCTGTTACTTGTTTGTATACTTGTTCAGGTTACCCTGAAAGAGATCTTCGAGTTTATTAGAAAACCAGGCCGCCTCCTATATGATGACTCTGCGACGCAAAAAAGGAACTTTCATTCACCGCTGCAACTTGTATTAATATCAGGTCAATATTAATATTCTACCACACTACAACTGACTTGATAAATTAGAACGTCTTGGGGATCCTTCCTGAGTAAAATGTATCATGTTTAATCACCTGTCCTATTTGTCTTCCTCCGCCAGAAATGTCAACTGGACTGATCACATTTCTGCTATTGTTAAAAATAAAATACTAAGGATTCCTAGAAGGATTTGAAAATTATTTCACGTGGTCTGATCTTACCTGCAAGACATATTTAAGGAAAAGTTCAAAGGAAAGATCTACAGATGATAGGTGTAAAGTTGATGGCATCAAATGTTGACACTCTGGAGTATCAACGTAACTTTAGTTGTCTATTACTCTTTTAATACTACTTCGATATAGACCAAATACACATTTTCAGCAGTGTCTACCTTGCGGTCCCTTAATCAAGATTCGTAATACCTTCTTCATCGTAACAGTATAAATATGGAGTATATTACTATCAGCTTCTCCTTTATCCTCTTGCTTTCAGGCGAAATATGTAGCAGCACCTACTGTACTATTTGATCTCGTTTACCCTTTCCTTTTCTTTTCCAGTTAAGGCTGTACGTTGTAATATATGAGTTCTTCTGAGCTCTGATTGAATTATGAAAAAATGAGTAAATTTTGATTGATGTTATGTGTATAATAAATGCATTTAGTTTTTATCCACTATATCCATAATCACCTGATTTGAAAATATCAAGAAGGCTTTTATTAGTTCTAAAAATATTTGCCAAAGTGCAAACATTAATATCATTTGTCAGAATGCTGATTTTGATAGTTTTTTCTAATAATTTTGTCAGTCTACATATTCGGTATTTTCCAAACGGAGTCATTTCAAATGAGGTTAATATGGAGACTATCTCCATATTAACCTCATTTGAAATGACTCCATTTAGGGAATTAAATGGTGATAAGCTTTAACAAGAGCCCAAGAAATGAAGACAACTAAAACTAAGCAAGAAAATAGGAAATCCGTCTGGTTTTTAACATTTTTTAAAAATCTCTTTCAATTAACTTTGGATACAGATTTTAAGTAAACTTTTTTCTAAATGATAGCAGATTTCAACTGCCACTTGGCAAATTTGATAATGTACTCTAGCTCACTTTTGTTTAAAAGGTAGAGAAGAATTTCATGCTCTATAGTAAGCTAGCTTAGATTAGAGCAGGTATATGAAACAAATTTTAGATCAAGTTAGAGAAACTTAGAGCAGGTTTTTTTGGAAACACAATCTTTTTTTGCTGTAGGTTGAGGTAGAGCAGGTTATTATACACACCTAATACCTATTAATATTAATATTCAACTCGTGACTGCCAACTTTTTCTTAATACGAGTAATTTATTGGGAACCGTACATTAACATTAACATTTTATAGTGTACATGTATTTATGGTGATATTTACAAAAATATAACTCTGTTTAAACTTAAATTCAGTTCTTGTAAGACAATAGGCACTGATGAAATATACAACTGAGACCAATTTTAGTGAAAGGGCCCAGGCATCCAGACGTCTATTGAATTTTTTACATTTTATTTAGAAGGTGTACAAAATTTTATATTAAATAAAATCGAAATGTTTAAATGCATTTCTTTCGAAACTTGTTTCTGCTTATGGACCCTTTTTCGGAAAGTGGCTTTCTAAAGTAGATGGTTGGAAGTCCCATTTTTTATGTTTTCCGCTACACATAGAAAGTTTGATAATGGTCAAACTGCTGATATTTAATTGTTTATATACCTAAGTTATATTTTTCTAAACATATTTCTGTAATACATATTCCATTTTATATCCCCAATCGACTCTAACTAACTAGACACAGTGCCTTATTTAGATTTGCATGTGATGACAGTTTATTTCGCCGTGTTTCCTCCAAATTCACGGTCCAATCTGTGGTGGCAATCTAGCAATCCATCGGCCTATTTCGTTCGTTCGTCCTTCGTTTTTTAAACGTAGATGATTTTCTTTCCATCGCAAAAAGTCCGGTCGGTAACACCTCAACATTGATTAGAACTGCTGTTTGCATAGAGGCTAGGCAACTTCGGGCCGTTGGTATTGGCGATAATCCTGCGCGATTTTGTTTGCCGCTTTATCTGCCGCATGTGGGGTCTGTTCCCCAAGGAACAGATCAGGTAACAGTACGGACCCTTGCACCGTCCCCGTCGTAATGGCCGTTTTGCGTCCACGCTCTTTGATATCGTACACTAGGGGGCAGTCGCTCAGGATCCAGACCATGCGGGTCTGGATATTTGCAAACTCTTAACGTCGTCCAAAATGCCTACGACATTACAAATTATTCAAAAAGAAACCAATTCGAGTTTTTTTCAAAATTTAGTAAACGATGAAAAAATAAACTATAAATATTTTACATACGGCAGCAATTAAATATTAAAGCAAGGCTTGAATCACTTTTAGATGAATGGTGTAACGTGATTAACCGAATGGTATTTACGTATTAGAAAGACTAAATAAGATCTAACATGTGGATCACAGATCTCCAATGGGTTGGGAAAAGGTTAGTTTCATTCTGCTTCTTAGGGCATATAAAATTGTTTCTAAATTGTATATTACACTTCTTCGTTGTCAGTTTGAGGAAATTAAAAGCAATTAAAAGGATCTTTGTGGCTCTTTATATCTTTACAGATCCGTATGGTCCGCAATGAAATGTTTCAAGATACAATACGTATTTCACAACGTTTTAATTATGTTCACGTCGGTTTAAAAAGTGCATAGTATCTTCGCTTCGTATAATAAATATTTATGGTTGCGATCTGTTCACACCTTAATTAAAAAAGGTAATACCGGAAACTATCTCTGTAATGATTATTGAATTCAACAAAAAGCTACCATTCATTCATCTGTAAGGAAAACTTTTATTAATCCGAAATTTTCTAAAATTTTCCGTATTACTTTCATGACATTCGAGGCGTTACAAATCTCCCGTGAATCTGTATACTACAAAAGTACAACAATAATGTTGATAACCCTTGTGGAACCGCCATTGAATTGCTAATAACTATAAAGATGTGTTTAAGTCCGGTTCTATGTGTTTCAGTCACTAAACCAGCAAATATCGACATGTTTACTGCGATAAGACTGCTTGAATGAACAACTTTCTTGCCAGATTTCTTATCAAAATTTGTATACTTCTAAGTGGTTTGTGCAAGTGTGTTGCATGTGATGTCATTATATACCAAAGGTATGACATCATCAAAAGCAAAAAACTGTTTTGCATCAAAACCTAGTCGTGTACTGATTCAGTGTAGATGGAGGGAAACCACGTGTTACTTTCCTCAAACCTCCGGTTAGAAGCGATAGATACTTTCTTGATATGTTAAGACACCTGAATTGCATAATTAGCAAGGCATTACTGTCTCGCCACAATTAATATTAAACATTTCGTCTTCCTCATAATGTGGTGATGAACTGCGAACGCGACGAAGAATCTTGTCGGTTGCGGTGTTTCCATATTCCATTACACAAAAAGCTTCCCTGGCTGGAAATGCAAGTTACAGCGGCGATGTGAAACCGGTTAAATGTGGATTTAATGATATGTTGCTTATCTGTGCGGGACAACTGATCGCCTGAGGTTCAATCAATTGTTATAAATCAGGTAATGTGATATTTTGTTGGAAGTTCAGTTGGATATCCTTGAGGGTCTTGATACCAAGAGACTTTGTATCTTTTTACGTCCATACATAAGATCAAAATCTCCAGAGTCATATCTTCGTTGCTGCTACAGTGCTACTCTTCAAGTGTTTAGTAAAGTAGCAGATAATTTTCAGGAATTCGTAATTTAGAACTATTAACTTCTTTACAAAAACTTGGACATTAAAATACATTATATAATGAGTTTCAAAGTCGTCAAAGAGCTATACTTCCACATTTTTGGTAAAATGGTATACGGGGTACACGTTTACGGATGTTCTAAACATTTGTACACAGCGTCTCAAAAAACTTGTTTAACAACAAAAATTTACATACATAAAAAATTCTATAGAGATTCCAAACGTTGCCACGATGTCATCATACCAGCTCTCAATTGAAGTTGTACATTATTATTTTATTGATGCGTACACTGAGATGATATATAGTATAAGGTATTTAAAATATCAAATTAGCGGTGAAACTAAAAATACTATTGTACTACTTTTCCTACGAAAAGTTTAGAAATTTGCCACAGTGAATTTCAATCAGGTAAAGAGACACAACAAAAAAAGTGGGTCAGCGAATGATCCGAATTTTTGATATTGTTTATACTTAGGGGATAACTCCATAGTATTTGTGGGGAATTCTTTGTCGAATAATGTTCTACTTAGTTTCATAAAGTGTACAGAAAATAATTTACGAGTTAAACGAAAAAGGTACCTAAAAAACAAATCCAACCTCAAGATTGAAAGGAGGCTCCTTAGGGCGGTGGTTGTATGCAAAACACTGGGTAGAATGTAGTTTGAAAATATAAGTTAGCTAAAAGGGAAATACGCTATGAGATTTTGTGAAATTGTTGCTCTTATAAAAAGTGGTGATTTACTGAACAATTTTCGGAACTATAAATAAATGTCATTTTCTCATTGGCGAAATGTTTCTGACGCACTTGATAATGGGTGTACAAAGACGATGACGATAACTACCTACCCAATGGTAGCCTCTCAACAAAAGAATGTCAATTTCTGGATGCATTTGCTTCCTTGGGTTTATACCAGGTGAGTAGCATCAGGAACGATATGGAGAGGCAGTTGGATTTTACCTTTTCCTCTGACTCAAGTAACGTAGTGATTGAACATAGTTCAACTGTTCTGTCAACTGTCGATTCCCCACTTTTAGTGGGGGTAATTATTATAAATTATACTAGAGATGCTAATAACACACATGAAGGATAAAAACTGGCACGTAAACAGATCAGATGGGCGACCTAGCTGCCCCACACAAAAATAATATTGATTACATTGCACGTTATTCAATTTTGGCTTACTTAGCATTAAATTTAACTCAATATCATAATTTATAAAAAAACCAAAGTAAAATTCTATTAAATAACGATTTTAAACTCAAAGGATCATTTTTGGGACGACCTAGTCACTTGGAAACAAGAAATATATGAGTTCTATTTGCGAAACTGTAGAAAATATTGTTTAAAAAAAGAATGTTTAAGTTAAAATGACAAGATAATATTCTTAAAGAAAAATGCTGTTCTAGAGTGTGAAAGAAGTTCCATTTTTTAATGGAAACACTCCAACCTGCTTCATCCAATAATATGAACATTTCTGTATTTCACTAACCTGGAGGGTGCCACTATAGATTGAATTATAAATATTTTGGTACAGCGTATAAAGTTTTTTTTCTTCGTTAATTATGTACATATTTCAATAGATCACTTTCCGATGGTCATAGGACGCAGACGATCAACATTCAGAGAAGTCTGTGCTGTTTGCCTAATCTGTTAGTGCTTTTATCTGTTTGTCTATGCTGTTAGTGGAATTCCGGAGGCTTTGGAAATTTAATTCTTATTTTACTTTTTATCTTTGTATCTCCTTATAATTGTCTATTAATTATCAATCTTACCAAAAGCTTTTACAGTGTAATTTTAAAAATCTATTAATGGTCTATTAGGGTTTGCATAAAGTTCCACTTTTCATTATTGTACTATTAGAGTCATATAATTGCAAAACATCTCTTGATCTGTATTAGGAGAAAATGATTCCTTAATCAATGGCCTTGTGTACTTCTGTATAAACTCAGTGTCCGCATTTAAAATGTAATATCCACAGTATGGATCTATCTGCTGATTACCATTTTTGGCATAATAATAATTTTTCTTATATATCTAGGCTCATTATTTTTAAAATATTATAAAAAGAGTATAAGTATATACAAAACATACCTACAAATTTCAAGGATGATAAATTTTTGAAACATTTATTGTAACGATCCTAAGCATATTAACACAAAAAGAGATAGCGTCTGGGACTAGATTCGAACCAGTGACCTCTCGATTACCGGTCGGGTGCTGAAGAAGTACCCTTTATTTGCATGTGTGTTAGTGCGATGCAGCTCTTGAAATAGAAATGATTTTTGAGGCAAATTAGGTGGCAGTTACAACTCATTCCCTCTACCCACTTACCTAATAAACCGATTTGATTATCAGTCATGATTACATAGTATGCGAAGGTCCATTAAAAGCATAAACAGATTCTACAATATTTTGGGACCATATGTAAATTAAGGCAAGATTAGAGCCCCTACTAAATTTAATCGAGCATCTTAGGATAAAATGTTCGCAGAGAGCCACAGTCTACGTAATCCAGCGTAGATTTCACCAAGTTTCATGCCAATACCTTCACAGCACTTCATATTCTGATTTAGACGAATTTCAGGGTTACTAATTTTATCTGACATAGGTACAGAAGAACGATTTAGACTATCGGTTGAATATCGAGGTCTTTTAAAATGTTATTTTTCAAACTACTAAACTGAGATTTTTTAGGATTCAACTGAAGACCATTCTGTACTCACCAGGAATAAATTTTTTCTATATTCGAATTCAATAAAATAAAAAAAGTTAAAAATTGTTGCTTACGCACATCTTCAGGTAACATATTACTGGAAGTAAAAATGTGATAGCATAAAATTGAGTAGCATACAACTCAGTTACATATTTTTATTAATTTTATTCAAGTTTACGTAAAAAGTGAGAAAGATTTACGTGGTAGTTTAACAAACACTAATGAATGGTAATTCAGCTTCATGAATACAGCAAGAGGTGAAACTGAAAATTCAATACAGCTTTGTTTGGTAGTTTTAAGGTTAATATAATTGCCCGAAAATTCTTCAAGTGGTTGAAAAAACAGATAATGCTATTATTACTTTTGTATTAAAAAATCAGACAAAAACAATTTGTATATTTGTGGCATTCCAAGGCGAAAACTTGTTTTCAATCTTCAACTTTTGTATCTCTAGACTTTTACGTTGTTTTTGAATTTGATTCGTAATAAGAAAAATCTATTCTTTTTACTTTTTAAATACATTATATAAGCAGAAAAATTTGTTTTTTTTTCATTTTTACTATTTTTGGTTTTTATTTTCAGGAATGTTATTTATGCAAAGTGAATACAAAAGAATTAAGAGTTTGATAAATGGTAGCAATCAGATACTTGGATTTCTAATGTATGTAGATTAGATTTTTGAGAAGAAGCTTAGATGTGTAAATTTAATATTTATTTTTTAATAAAGAAAACTTTTTAATTGTAAACTAAAGAACTCATAACGATAGAAAACGTGAATTTTATACTCCTATTTATTATTTTCCGTGTGTTTTGTTTATTCTTATTTTTTGTCGCAGCTTTAACATCACAGTAAAAAATGCTTATTAGCTTATTAAAGAAGTAGAAAGGTCGGAATATTTTTGGTAAAAAAATTTAAGATGCAGCTATTCGAATTTAGTGTATTATTTACAAGATGAGTGAAGTACTCAAATACACCCGTGATAAGTACTAAGTCTGTTAAAGTGAATGGAGAACTTTATAAGATTATTTCTATAACAAAAATTTTGAATTATAAGCAAGGAATTAAATTTCGATTTAAAACGTTTGAACAAATGATCAAATAGTGTATTTGGAAAATTATAAGAATCAGATATATAACCCTCGATTTACACAGTAGTTTTGTAGTTTTGTTTTATTTACTAGAATCAGTATTATCTGTGTGTACTTTTCTTCAGAAGTGTTTCCTACTGCCTCGTTCCATTTTTATCTAAATCTAGAGCGTATCATTTAATTTAGTTAAGTCTGGAAGGGTTGTCATTGGTCTGAGAAAGACAAGTGTGAATATATAATTACATACGTTCGTCTATGTCCGTTAGAAAGCTAAAATCTCTAAGGAGACAAATTACTACTTTTCTACCTCAGTTTTAATTGATGCCCAGAAGTTACCTTGAAATCACTTACCATGGCAGAATTCTTAATTAGTGATCAAGCCTAAGACATCAAAAATCAGTGAGACATTCCTGAACGGACAAGATCACGAACTTGCATTAGGCTAGGTTATGTACTGGGGAAACAAGAAGATTTTAAAAGTTGTTAACATTGAATAGAGTTCGCTGGTAACTACATTGTCCGCTACCAACGTGGTGATAGATACATAAAGCATGATTTTCGCTAGCATGAAGCCATTATGCTCTCTGGCTTGGAACTGATGACGGAAGGTAGAGTTTTCTGTTCAATGTCAACTGTTCTCGTGGGTTAGCTGCAGTTGACGCAGTAAGTAATTGCGTTAACCCACCTATATATTTTCTACCTACAGTTTTCAACGGCGGACTCCGGCGTAGTATCGGCTTTACGACTGATCTCATGTTATTCAAGCGACGATGATTTCCGCTTTGAAGGCGCGGGCAGTTTTACAATTTAGATTAAAACAATAAATAATAGAAATTCCCGTTCAGCTTAATTAGTTAAGGCAGGTTCCTTCTCCAGCATTGTATCTAATTTTATTGTAGTTCTGATTCCTCCAGATTTGCAGGTTTACCACGGCGTTCGTTTTACTTTATAATTTAAGTAAATGTCATGGTCAGGATCCTCGAGTCAAACAAGTTCTCTTTTACCAGCTAGAGATTAGGGACCTAACTTTACCAGTTTCTCTTTCGAGACTGACCCCTAATTGAAGAATTACTGATATAGAAAAGTGTATTTATAAATTAAAAATAAAATATGTTCTTAGTGAAATTTCTCAATAATAGATTTCGGTCTTTAAATAGATTTGGATGGATATTGAGTATGTAAACAGCATAAAAAGGCGGTCGATCAAGTTAATCTTATACTAATATCTGTTAATTTTAGCATAGTGGCATGCCTAAGCTCCTCATCAAGAATTTTGCAACTTTATTTTATGTGTTTTAGTAAAATTTTATGGCTAAAATCGATCTGAATGTTGTTTAGTTACAACTATCATTGGCAGATGTGAAATTTTTACATTTTCTTTTATATTTCTTTTAATAAACATAGCAAAAAACGTTTGTTTATTTTGCTGGTTTTATAATAAATTACAGAATTTATGATAATGTCTTTATTTTACGCATTTTACAAACTGGTCAAAACTAGTAAAACTGCGGATCTGATAAATATTGCAACTAAACTTTATCTGAAGATTCCCTTTCTTAACCAGATCTGTTTTGAATTTTTAATAAGTTCTGTAGGTCAGTTGGAAAAAGGCCAAACTAGAATTATGTAATTAGCTCTTAATTGTATTCATTCTAATTTAAAATTCTCAAAGATCTTTTTTAGGATTCAAGTAGGCAAAAACAGAATAAAGTTCATTGGAAGTAAAAAATTAACAAAATATTAATAATTTACTACATTAATTACAAAAAATATAAATATTTAAACAGAATTAGAATTACATTAGAGTAGTCTTCAGAGAGCACCTTTTCCAGTCTTGCCGTGCTCATTAGATCTTCTTCTCCAGATTTTTCTTTTTGACTTTTTCAATTCTAGGTTAGAGCTTGTTTGTATTCAGCAGTTTTCCTTTCAACATTAATTCCTTCTTTTCTATATTCCAAAATGCATTTCTTTTAATCTCTGCATTTTATAAGGCAGCTATATTCGATTTTGAAGTCGAGTTGAGATAGAATCAAGTTCCCCGCGGATCTATATTTGTTTCTCTTCAAGTTCCGTTAAGCCCACGGTAGGAACACCAGACAGTGAGCTTTGAGACTCTAGTTTTTCCCACCTGATATTGCATGCTTTTATGTTGAAGCGGATATATCTGTGATCAGCATCAGACCAGTGATGGGTATTATTCGAATAAATTTTCAATCAACTAACGATTTAAAAAAAATCGAATAAAAAATTATTCGAATAAATTTTTATTTTATTTTCAATTTATTTTAAGTTATTCGCAAATAATTATTTGTTATTTGGCGCTTCTTATTTGAATTTCAAATAATTATTTGTTATTCGTTAGTTGATGTATCTTTATGGAATAATTATATGTTTTCTGGTGTCTCTTTTCGCGCCTTTTTTTTGAGGCAGCGTTTTTGGCGTCAGGAGGTAGTTTCTCTCCCAGAATTGTGGGCAAGTCGGGCTTGGTGGTTGCGGGCACCTTCATTGCGGATGCCTTTTGGCCATTACATTGTCGAGCTTTACAACAGTCAAGAATCCAGCAGGTTTGTCCTCCTCACCCCCACTTTTTTCTTTAAAACTTTATTTTGTTCAACAGATTTTGTCCACACGCTTGTCTTGAAATTTTACCCGAATCGTTCAAGTCTGGAGCAAAAAACTGAACTGTGTGGAAGCTTCGTGCCTCGTTCCTTCAGTTTTGTTATTGGTTTCTACCAAAAAAAGTCCCATCTATCTTTTTTATCGCGCAAAACTGAAAACAAATCTGTAGTTTGTGCGCAGCATCGAGTAATTCTGAAAACTGCTCCGACTTGAAGGATCGGATAAATTTGCAGCAAAAGTCCGTAGTGTATGGTCAGCCTAAGTCTGCAAACAATACGACGTGACAGAGTTATAGTTCCAGAAAAGGTCCGTGAGCTACTTGCAAGGGCAATAATCGACGTTGTCAAGAGCCTATGTATTGCTTAATTATCCGATTGTCACGGTATAAGTAGAATTGCTGAGACCCAAGTCCCCTTATTCCTAACCTATCCTAACCTACGCACATTTGAAGTAGCATTCAACATTCTAACAAAAATAACGTTGACTTTAGTAGCCAATATTTGTCTGTTTTTTATACGACGTAAAATTCATTCTGTTCCAGAGATATAATTGGAAGTATTATTTACTCATCTCATCTGTTATTCATTGTAATATTGTTTTTCCTTGCTTTTATTACTTTTTGTAACTATAATTGCCATTGCTCGATGCGTTTTAAATATAAACCAAACAAGTTTCGTCTGCACGTCAATCAATTACTCACGGGGGGCGAGCTATACTATGATGTACTTACCACTATCTGCTCTCCTTGTATCCTCCTATATCAAAATGAGCCATAAATTATTCATGCCTAACAAGAGTTGGCTTTCGGTGTTTTATCGATTTTGTATCAAGGGTCAATCAAATACGTATTTTTAGTTACGCGGAAAATTTCTATTTCTTTTACCATTTACTCACTCTGTTTGTCTCCGAGTATTTTCGTCAATTTTTAATTTAAAATAGGAAAAATCTATATTAACCGACATTGGTAAAATTGTCACGGTGAAATGAGCAAGGCCAAGGTAAGCCGGTCTTAATATTTTATGCATTTCGTTGAAACATCTTTGCACGTTTTTCGTATCGAGCTCGTAATTACTTCTTCAGTTAGTTAAAGTTTCACAGCGTGACTTGGAATAAAAACTTGAAAGCTGTTAAATTTTTTGTTGTTGGTAAACTTAAGTTTTAAATTAAAATTTTAGTCTACATTGTTAAACTCATGGCTCCTGGCGGGCGGAGATAACGGTAAAATGTTGCCATTATAAACAAATTTCTGATTTCAATTATTATACATTGCAATATATCTTAACACTAAACCTACCAACCCGGCCATTTTGACCGGTGACCTCTCTTTCAGTTGCCTTATTCAGCGTATTATTTCTATCTCAATTGTAAGCGGCTCGATAGGTTTAGTGTTAAAAAGGGATTGCAGGAAGCAATAAATATTTACAACACCTGTAAGTCAAAAAATAACGCAGGTATATGGTTAGAGATAAAGATCAGACGTCCAAAGAGGCGACATCAAAAATATTGTCCCGGTAATGCCTTAATCTCACCTTTAAATGACCCAAAGCCAATGTGTTAAATATGATACTAATTTGAATATGTAAGCCCTTTCTTCTAAAATGATAGTATGAACACAGGTCTGTTTGTATTGGCTCTCTTTTATTCATCGTAATTTTGATGTGTATACTTAGCTTTATAAGAATGCTTTGGAAACCTACTGCTATAGCTGATGTTTTCGATATTTGAATCGTTATTTTTATAATCTCAAGCCAGAAGGGATAAGTGCATTTTATGTGATTGTGAGATGCTAACAAATTTTGGTTTTTCTCTGCTCTCTACATCATTTTTTAGAAATCCAATAAAAAATCAATGATATGATCTTAGACGATTTTATAAAATAAAAAAAAACTCTTTAAAATGCTCTTCTACAAATTACGCCTAGAGCAGTCACATATTCCCTTCTGCCTAGTCTCAAGGAGTTTTAGTGTGGGCATATAATTAAATACGACTATAATCAAATTATTGTTGTGTGGTCATGACCTATTCAAGATCAAGATGTTCATAAATACTGACGCAGTAAGTGGTATGAACATTATACACGTCTCTTCAAAGCAGCACCAAGTATAGTAATAAATTTATGTGACCTCACAACGGGCTAAAAGACAACTCTAACATATGCAACTATGACGGAGCATTCTTTACGTTTTTCTGCAAGCAAGGTCGGTATTCAGTGGAAACATCGTAGAAGAAACTTTGCTAGTCCAAGGACAACCAGGTATGAATTAACATGCAACGGAAATTGTTACAAATGCATTACGGTGGATGGCTTATTTATTTGCAGCTGGTTGGGTGGACAAAGCAGTCCTTTTCATTATTCTTGGGAAATATGGCGGTGTATCCATAATTCGGTTACATGCATTGCTAAGTTGGTGGGCACATACCGTGATTAAAGTGGAACAGGCGAATATGGGCCACTATTGTCGTCTATTAATAGTGATCCAACTCACCAAGTGCTGTGGAAAATCGCCATTTATGCATTAGTTAGTTGCCTTGGTAATGAACTTATCCATGATTCGATCCAGGCGAAATCCATTTAAAGCCACTTTGTCTATTTCAATGGGTAAAATTGAAATGAAGTTATTCTTGGTCGCATTACCTCAAGCCTGCGGAAATCTCTGCAGTTTTCAGATTTATCACAAACTTTAACAACTGATTTAAGTGCTCTCCATCCACTTTTATACCGCACATTAATTGTCCGCTTGATGGAGAAAGAGTTGTGTAAATGTCAAATGAAAGAATGTTAAATTATCCAGGTCGCGTGCGTTTTGGATATTTAGCATATCTTGCAGGATTGTGTTAGGTAAAAATGTCTGCTGTACAAACCGAGCGATGTCGGCGGCACTACTGATTCATGCTTTCATGCAGGTGTGAAATTCCTGGCATATTGATATAACAATACGTCACCTAGCCAATGGCATCAGATTTAAATAATTTCGATTAATTTTATATTATGAAAGGCTGGGTTAGGAGTGCAGTCAACTTTAGCCTTGTGTTCCCATTTTATAGCTTTCTTTTGATGATACTAAATTATAACAGAAAACATTTTTTTCGGTAGTAAAATCAAAGGTCAGGGAATACCTATGTTGGCAGTGACATTTTGATTAAGGAAGGCTAAGAAGAGATAACATGCGTCTAAGTACTTAATTGAAGACTTCCAATGTAAATGTTTATTTCTTATATCCAGAGTGGAACATTACAAATGGCAGCTTTTGATTGTTTCAAAATATTCAAAATGCTGATAACTTATCCACGTCGGTGGTCGAGCGGGCTGACACGCACGTCTGCAGATTTTCTCCTTAGTGGGCGTGGGTTCAAATCTGGGTACCAGTGGTTAAGGCAATTCTACTAATGATAATTGTACATGCGCAGCCAGTGCGCTGTTGTACAGTAAAAATTCCATTCCAGAAATTGTGACTTACTTCCAACATTTGTCGGGTTAAAATTGACAATCTCCACTTCCCTAAAATTTCCCTCCGTCTAAGCTGTGCTGTGTGCATCATAGGGTTGCCCCTTGAACGTAAGCAATGCTTTAAAAAATAAATAAAATAAAAAAATAAATAAGTAGTAAAGTACTTATACTATAATATTATAAATAATGATTCTCTCTAAAAATTGATAAAATTGGAGAATGAATGCTGCTTTTAATTCTTAATGATGATGTTATCAAATATTTGTTTGTTGTCCTGGATAAGGATCATTTGGCTCTTGGATTTCTTGAAAGCCATGATTTTCCATAAATTTTATAGGCTTTGTAAAACCTCAACATCTGCTTTAAAGTAAATAGATTCGTTTACCAAATAAGTCTGTCAAATACCAACCTAGTAAAAGCTATCATGTGATCCCATAGCTAACCTCAAAAATAGGTGAATGTGTTTATAGTTCCTAATTTCATCCCAGAAATAACACACAAGGCACTGTATTTTGAGATGAAAAAGACCGAACCAAAGGACATGATATGTTCGGCCTAAGGGGACGACGCTGTTTAGTTGCGCAAGTGTAAAAAGAGGTTTGTGCTGTTTTGCCAAAGCAATTTCGACTTATCAGATGAAGAACACTATGGAATCACTTGCTGTGACCTCTGACCGTCATTTCTTCGAGGGTCCGCCCAGAAATAAATTTTACTATGGGCTTTCTGCTGGTAACACTGTAACGGTCTTAAGGGGAAGCGACCATCGGTATGATCCCTGGAACTGTGTAGATACTGCTGCGAGATGGGGCAGTCATCTGATTCTTCACTGAAGAAGGAGAAGGTTTCAATTCTTATAGAAAGTTTGTGGATGATGCAGGGCGACTATTGTAGATCTTTCTTCTTGGTAAGCGCATTGGTGTAGGTTTACTGTATTGTCCTTTAAGCCTCATTTTGCTATGTGCCAACTGCTATTTTTTCCACAGTGTTTGACACGAGTGAGCTGAGGGCTTCTTAGGTGGAACGACTTAGCATTGACGAATATCTTATCTCTTCATGAACTTACGCATTACTTAAATATATTTAATACATACGTATGTATCTATTTGTTTTGTCTTAAAAGTAATTAATACCAAACGGTTTTTATAGTTTTGAGATCGAGTCGACTTTGGTTTCTAACTTGTAGCTAGCTTGTAATAGCAACGTTGTAATTACATCGAATGTTCTGCCTAGTTAACATGTGCTCAGTAAAATATTCATATTGCATGTATAAAATCCAAGTAGGACTTTAAAATTTTAATTCACTCCATCGCAAAAAGCATTAAAAATACCTCGCAATTTTATTCCCTTTTAAGAAAGCCTGTAGGACTATCCAAATAATAGGGTCATAAATCAAACAATCATTAAAAATGTGAACTAGTAAAAAGCATTATTTATACCAATTGTAGGGAAACATGCATGCAACTGGTTATAGAGGGTTGCAATCTTTGCTAAGAAAATCCCTTGAAATTTATCTTTGTCACGATAAAACGACTTTCCATAAATAACCCACAGGACTAAACTAACTCGGACCATAAAAGTTCGAATTTAAAATGAAGTAAAGCGTACTTTACGGCGTTGTTATTAATATTTTACACTACAAAGGTGCGTGTATGAATATATAAAAATAGTTATACTCGTGTATGGTCATGCTTTTAAAATTCACTAAGGATGTAAGGGTTCCGGTTTATGGAATCACGCAAATGTTTCTGACTGTCAGAATTTGCTCAGGGTAGAGAGTAGTATGGTACCCTGTTGAGGTTTCCTTCATCAGGTAAGGAAGCACATGCTTCATAGATTTCATCGTTCTTGACATTAACCCACCTTTTTGCAACCTTCACTTCTATAAATGGGTTGGAAATGTGTTGCCAGTAATACACTATTAGGTTGTTAATGGATTCATAAGAGAAAATAAAGGGAAAGCTTTCGTGATTTCCCTACAATTAATTGCCACATAGTGCAACTGCATTTTTAAGATATTTTGTACATATGTATTTAATATCTATATTGCGGTGCAGAATTATTCTGGTTATCCGTTTCTCACACCACTAAACCTACTTCGGTGATATTTTGAAGGTATTTAGAAGAAAGTCACAGTTTACAGAGACTCCAATAGTCACTTTCCTTCCATAATGTACAATCTAAAAGGGTCGGAATATTCTACCTCAATGAAATGTGCACGATAGGACTATATAGGCTCCAACTCACGGGTTCTTCAATCCTCTTGTTGGAAAAAGACCTAAAAAGCTGCGATTTATATCTCGAGGTGAAAATTTATTCTATTACATATAGATTGGTTTGGCAACCAACCGAAAGTTGCTATTATTCATTAGCTCAATTATTCGATGTTGTAGATATTATGTAATACTACAAAATTTTCTCTGAAGCTGATTTCAGTACTTTTATATATCATATTGACTCTCCGGTGCTCCTAGCCTGGGTTTCCTTCAGGTCTAATAGCCACAACTTGAGAGGTGTCCCTCTTTTGCATATCAACTTCTCTAGAACTAACTATGGTAAGCGTGAGCCTATTAATCGCATGTGTGCGGCTGTTAATTATGTTTCGGAGCACTTTGATTTGGATGTAATACCCTAGACAGACAGAGTCCTAAATCACGATAATTCGTAATTTGGGCCCATAAATCACGATAAATGGGTGATTTCGAGCTAAATCATGATACGAAATTACGTCAAATGTTGGCTGATTTAGCTTTGAAATCACGATAATTTCTAAATCAGAGCCAACTATATGTGAAATTTGTATTTATCTTTTGTAATTTCTTGCTGTCAAACATGCCAAAAAGATTTCAATCTCTCACATTTTTGAATTTACCAATTGCCAAAGAGATCTTTGAATAGTTTTCCTCAATTTTATTAGAAATAAAGATTTTTGGTGATGTTGTACTGTTCTTATCATATGTTTTCTTTTTACAATTGAGACACAACGCGTC
>QYTT01093642.1:87317-100205 GCA_006980735.1 Dasypogon diadema | reverse complement strand
GTCGAGCACATTTCTGCTCTGCCCAAGAGTTGCTCTGCTTGAGAGTTGCCCTGCCAGAGAGTTGATTTGCCTGAGAGTTGCTCTGCCCAAGAGTTGCTCTGCGCGACAGTTGCTCTACCCGGGAGTTGCTCGACCGGAAGGCAGATTTCGAGTATACGACTCGAATACGCTATAAGTGTGTATTGAAAAATCGTCTTTTCCTGGTCGTGTGATGCATGTTATATGTTAACACTACTGATTATTTTCGTTTCTGTTATCGAAGTGACTGACCTTACTAACTCTTATATGTTGCATGCTTGTTGGGGAGCCTAATCTTAACACATTTCTTTGAAGTGTGTGAACGCTTAATGCGGAGATGGGTAAATTGTTCTTGGCTATGAGCTGAGAGGTGCGCCTTCTGGGTTAGAAGGGAAACTCTATTATTATTAATGTTCCGCCAGTAGGAATACTGTTGTAGGGTTAAATGCTGGCACTTCGGTAGCAATTTTCATCACCAAAATTTTTGCCTTTTATGGAACTCAAAAAACAAGTGAATAAATTTTTAAATTTTCATTTTTGAAGGTCAAGTGTTCGTTTCCATTTTTGTTTTCAGTTTTCTCTAGTGTCCATTTGCTTAACCGTTTCGCTGAATAAATAAATGGGAGAAAACCCTTTGTAAACTTTTTTATTGTTTGTATAAATTTTTCAAACAATTTTTTGATTTCAGAGGGGGCGAGGTCTTGGAACAAACCTTGTTCAGGACACCTCATAGAATCGATTGGCATATGTTTTAGCACACTTTTCCATATCACCCTGTATAGATACAAAAGAAAAGAAAGAAAACTTGTAGGGACTGGTGCGTAAGACGCATTGAAGGAAACGAAATTGTAGGCTAATTAGCAAACAAGGGAACTGAATCCAAAATTATTGGTGCAAAGCCATTATTTTGTAGTCTACCGAAAACTATATCACAACTGTCTTACGATCATGGGAAGAAAGGGCAAGAACTTGCATTGGGCCATCCAGTTTGGTCTAAAGCAAACACAGCTGCAAATTTGCGCGATTGAAGAATTTCAATAAGCCGTATCGCAGCATTTTGTTTTTTTTATAGAAAAAGAATTATATTTATAAAGGTTCGGAAGCCATAAAAACTGTGTTAAAATGTAATTGGAAAGTATGCAGAAACATAATAAACTTCCTATCTTCCTATGTTAGGCCGGAGATACTTTCACCGCACTAGGTACAGTCACCATTTATTCGCTGAAATACTAATTCCCACTTTTATCTTTTTTGGCAGACAGGTAATATCTCCTTACAATTTTACAACGTTAGATTTTTTAGTATAAAATAGAAAGAAAACTGTTTCCTTCCATTTTCGATTATGATTCTGATTTCGCATCATTGTGCCGCACATCAACGTAATAGTGAAATAAAAAAGGAAATTACCAGGAATCCTCCATTTCCAAAACTTTCTGCACTTTTTCAACAGAATAACATCACAAGTTTCATTACGTCCACGCTGTATCCGAAGTTTATCTGAAAATAATAAAGAACGCGAATTTCAAAAAGTTCCCTTTTTGCAATTAGCCGCTTCTCCAAAAAGAACTCTTGTAAAAGTCGTCCTAAATCTGCTATCGTTCGGACGAAATATGAAGGGCTGGATGCAAAATCTATCAGGGACCTGGGTGATTTTTTCTGCAGTATCCCAATGCTTTTCTGTGCATTCAGCACAACCAGGGAGACGAAAAATCGAATGCTAGAATTATTTCTATGTAACACATCACCGAAAATATCTGCATCTCAGGACAGTCGTGAGGACATCGTGGGTGGTGCTGGACATATCAATGCGAAATGAAACCAATAGATTGTCCCATTTTACTTGGCACAAACATCCCTGCCTCTGCCCTTCCAAACGATGGTCATACATCTTCAGTGGCAAACAAAACGACGATGCACATTCCAGAGTCATTGAGGACCCCCGACTCCTATTTATCTTGGACCAGCGTTCTTCAGTTTTGGACTCGATACTGCTTGGAGGCCAGTTCCCTTTCTCGCCCACTTATACTCAGTGGAATGATAGTTTTGATGGGACATCATCTCTGGTTTAAAAGGGGATTCAGCCATATCCCTGCAGTACGTGCTATAACTTTTCTCTGATGTACTTTCGCATAGGACTGGCCTATAAGCACGGTATCTTGATGGATAGACCGACACATATTTATGAGCGCAACGGCTCACAATGTGCATCCACATGTATGGAGCTCCTATTGGTTTTCATTCGATGTCGATTTCGCATATCCGCCACCTGAGGGTTAAGGTTGGGGCTCGCCACCCGTCTCTTCTTGCAACCAGCGCTGTTCTTCTCCTCAACCTGGCAAGGGCTCCTGTGTTCAGTGCGGTGGAGGCACCAGAAACGGCCTTGCATCTTTTTGGCGAGGTTTTGTGTATTTTTCTACGTATCGGGCGTGTATCGAAGCATCCATGGATGCCGTGGTCGTTGTCTCTTCATGCATATGGATTCCCGCTTTACATAGGATGGGCCCGGATGCCTATGCCCACGCCAACATCCTGCACACAAGGCATTTACTAAAGCGAAATATGTTTATGCAAGAGCGTAGCTGCAGACGTTGTTTAATTAACTTTGACTAAAAAAATAGAAATTTTGCTTTTATACGTACACACCACCTACGGGGGCAGTGCCACCCATCCACGCCTGAAAGGCTGACGAAAAGATTCGTGGCGCTGTGGGGGCATAAGCCTGTGTGCACGGGTGCTGCACCCCAGCCCAGCTTTGCACTCGCCCCTGAATCAAGGAATTTCCATTCGCGGGCCGCATATCCATTGGTGGCAGATGTATGTAGGTGACTACACTGAGGAGTGGAGTCTCACCCCATCCGCAGATGCCTTTCTGAGCGCTTTATTCCCTTCTTTTTGGTTTTCTCATTTGATGGCGCGTCCACCACATTCGATACTTGAGCAATACCGGCGGAGTGGAGACCACGAATGGGTTTGATTTAGCCCCCGCGGCGGGAGTACGGATGACTGGGTGTATGCATGGCAACTGAACAGGCAGATAACGATATCCGCGCATACGATGGATGTCTATTGACGTGGCTGCATAGAAAAAATTCTCTACGAAGTTCAATTAGTTTTCCTCCGTTTCTCGATGGGAACTTCTTTCTTTTTTTGCCATTTGCATATGGAATCAATAGTGGCGCTGCACAAAGGCCGCTGAGGATTTTCCGGTCGTATTACCCTCAGGTTGACCGCTCCACAATCGAAACATAAAATTGGCTCAAAGCATGGACCCATCCGAGTTTTCCAGTCCAACCCAGCTCAATCCACGCAGAAGGTAATGATCCTCAGCATCGCCTGCAGTGCAATCGAGTGTTGCGCTAGACTTTTTCCTCTCATTTACCTTTTTTTTCTATTACAATAATCTGAAGCGTTTTCCCGACAGCCCGCCCGCGGTCCTCCCGCCTAAACTCTCCACCTCGTCGTTTGCCTCGCAGAAAACTCCTCCAGTGTGCATAATCTCATTCAGAACGCAATTATGTTAATAAATGTAATAAACGCATTTAGAAGCTGCAGCAACAGCAACAGCAAAAGCAGCAGCAGCGTCGGTGCGGTCGGCGAATGGTCGGAAATAAGGGTCAAACTAGAGATGCAGATGATATGTGCGCTGGGCCGGCCGTAATGCTGTCCGACTGGATGGCATGGCATGGCATGTGAAGAAGGCCCTTCCGGACCCATCTTCCTCCTGCCGCCCCTCCCCCACCCCTGATTTCTGTTTGACTTAACCTCGTATCGATAACCATGTTATTTGCTGTTGCTTCTGTTGTACGCAATAATTTGATGAGATGCGTTCCTTGACCATCCATTAGGGCTCCTCATCATTTTGCCTGCCTTTAATGACCACTGATCAATGCTCAGGCACTTGCATGCAAACCCGATTGTGTGCCGATGGCCTTGCGAACGTCGTGGCTGCGAATCTTCCAGGAGATTCACAAAAAATCAAAGAAATTGTGTGGTAGCTGCCAGATTATGCGAATTATGTTCTTTAATTTCAGTTGGGCCACGGAGTCTACACGAAACCGGGGAGGTGCCCACTCTTTTCTAAGAATCATGCGAGATTTTATAGGTATCAGATTTTTGCAGGACGACCAGCCTTAACGTTAGACAGGAATTTATGGCTTTTTATCGCCAGGGAACTGTTTTTTGGTGTCATAATTGATTGGGAATAATTAGGCCGATAACATAGCAGTCACCGGGAATTAACGTCTGTATTGCTTAGACTCAAACTTGTTGAGTGGATGTGATAACATCCTGCGATTTTCTGAGGGGCTATTAAAGATGATATCCCCCTTTTTTTTGAGAAAAGAAAGAAGGTCCGTTAGAAAAGTACTAGACAAACGTGGAAGGAATTTAAGGAATGCTTCCATTTGAGTGGAGGTTAAAGAAAGGCGTTTTATCACGATTTGGGCTTTAAATGGCAGAGCCACACTAAAATAACAATGATACAATGAATAAAATGACATATATTTATTTTTGCTGGACACCTTGAAACCCAAATATTGAACGGGCAGGAAAATAATTGAGTTGTTTGTTTCGTACAATATAAAAAGGTTTCAATTTTGTTTCAAAAGCATTAATCCTGGTTACTGACCCTAATATCTAATAGCTTTACTTGTTGAATATTTAACTCTTCGGTTATAATGGATAATAGCCATCTTCCTACTGGTCAAGGCAAAATAGAAGCATACAATATGCTCTGCCTTCTCAGTATTTTCCAGACACAGTTTACTTGTCTCAGGCTCTAGTGTCCCCATCTAGTGCCTATTATTCAGAAAGTGCTCCTCGCTCCATACTGAAAACTTTTATTATGGTTGGCCCACTCGACAACCTAATTCCTTTCTTAAGCTCTCGGCAGGTTTTCATGTTTTTCCACCGAATTTGGTAATCCTTTATAATCCATTTCTCGATCAGGTCTTTCACCATGCCTCCTAAAATAACGAAACATGGTTCTGGGCCTTGGAACTCAATAGCCGTTCCCCGTTTTGCTCTGGTGTCGACTTTTCCGCTCCCTTCGATCTCCATGTGACCACCAACTCAACAAAGGGTTATCTCACTTTCCGAGTATACATTCCATCGCAAGGAATAAATTTACCTCCGCCCGATCCTTGCATCTAACCACATCTTGTTTGTCCAGTACAGTAAGAATTTTACCTCTTCGCAACTGACCGTCCCTTAAGTTGTCCAAGGCACGAACCAGCTGGTAAAATGAGATAGAGATTTGCCTAGCAGGGCAAATTTAGGTCTTCAGAGAAGCTCCCGCTCCAGTTCTGCCGTTCAAATATGGATCTGTCAATGAGTATAAAAATTAGCTCCGATCCTTTCTATGAGAGTGATATGTCACTGACAAGGGCCTTGTGAAAGCACTGAGTTATCGTGACACCCTTGGGTTTGTTCTTGGTCATTGTGAATTCCGGACGGAATGGACATCGCAATAGACTGCAAAAATGAAGCCTTTATATTCTTTAATTGGTGAAGGGATTTGCTATAGTGTCTAAGACCCTCTAAGGCGTTAAGAGAAAAGTAACGACAATTTCCAAGGTCAATTTCTTAGGTCAATCTTTCATACGGGAGTTCAGGTCCATTTTGTTTCTATGCCTGTGGTGAACACTGTCGTTTCTCTATTGTTGACGTTGATAATGATACCCAGGTGACCAATGCCGTGATCCTCTGCCCCTTTAAGCAGCAAGAGTAAGAAATCAATTGTGGTATCCCATAGACAATCATATAACACATGCGATTACAAGGTTCTTCCAAGATACAAGGTTCTCCCACGTCGGTGGCCGAGCGAGCTGACGCGCACGTCTACATGGCGATTTATCTTCCCTAATTTCCTTCCGTCTAAGCTGTGCTGTGTGCATCATAGGGTTGTCCCCTGGGGCTTATACTTAGACAATACCTTAAAAAAGGACACACCTTCTTGGAAAGTATATATCCATTAGCTTTTTGTCTACGATTTCCTGTCCTATCTCGAACTAGCCCCACTTTGGAATCGGGCACGTTAGTAACTATCTTCGGCGGTCTATAGAC
This sequence comes from Dasypogon diadema, assembly GCA_006980735.1. Taxonomy (NCBI): domain Eukaryota; kingdom Metazoa; phylum Arthropoda; class Insecta; order Diptera; family Asilidae; genus Dasypogon; species Dasypogon diadema. The sequence continues at coordinate 94,124 of QYTT01093642.1, read as the reverse complement.
ATTTGAGATAGATTCTCTGTTCGAGCAGAAATACCTCCTCGACTCGCATTTCACTCTTGAGTCCTTCGTCTTTGCCGTATAGTCCTGTCACGCTTGCGATTCATTATTCCACGTGGTGTGGTTAAATACTTTTCAAACCCCATTTTTACAGTTCCTCACTCCATAAGGAAGTGAGATCCTGATCGTGCACTAAAACAAGAGGGAGTGCTTCCCAAAATACGTCATTTACAATTGGTATTATTACCTCCAGCTGATACTCCGCATTTCTTAAGTGTTTTCCTAACCTGTTCATTCAGGCTCCTCTCTAAAACTTCGATGTACTTCACCATAACCATGTACTGAGAAATCCTTTCCAGTTTTCTCTCTTCTTCGGGATATATACGTAGATTGCAACACAAGTTGTATGGTTCTGTGGTTACCTGATCCATTATCTTACGACCTGTCAGTCTCTCCACCATGTTGCTATAGTATGGGGCCATGTCGATCATGTCTATCATCTCATTCTGTCTGGCATCAGCAAAAGTTGACTCCATTCCTATTTCTTCTAACCGCAAATTAGAGTAGGGTCTGTTCTATGGGGTTGTCACGATACTCACTGAATTTATATCAGCAATGTTAAACCGATTTAAGAACGTGTCATAAACCCAAATTTGTGGCTCTGAACCAGCAAAATGCAAGCGACCTACTTTTGCGATAGTCCCCAGATCCCATTTTTGAGGAACCAAGATTTTTGCAACACGATTATATCCAGCTTTTCCTTCACAAAGCAGCGAAGTATCAAAGTGGATGCCTCTCTAGAATGTTGGGGAAATTTTTAAATGCTCATCCCCTCTTCCATAAAACACTTGAGTCCAAAATTTTAATATTGCTCCTTTTACAGCTGGATTATTGTCAAAATGTTTTCCGCCAAGTAAGGACTGTAAGGACTGAAATAAGTGGAAATATGTTGGTGTTAGATAAAACTCAACGAGCTCCGACCTCAACTTGTTAAAAGTAAAGGTATCATCTTCCACCAGGACAACACTCAAACCCGCATGAGTGCACTAATGGTAAAAAATCAGAAAGTTTAATTGGGAACCCTTCAAGCACCCACCGTATTGTTAATGACTAAAATAGAAGTGCTAGAACAAGGTTTTTTTCTTCTGCAAAATATCAAAAGGCTTTCTGACCAACCTGATATCTCTGATAATGTGGACACGAGTGATGACAATAGTAATTATATATATATATATATTATGTTAGCAGGAAATTTAAATAAACACACAAAATCAGGTACGCTATCCTGTGTAAAGTGATTGGGATTGAAAGAGAAGAAGAATAGATCTCTCGTAAAGAGTGGTTAGGAAGTTGATGAAAAAATATGACCCACTAAATTGTCTTCTAGGTTAGCAGATCTAGAATATAGCGAATTGTGTTTACGTCGTAAATATTTGTTCGAACTCGAGGATTTTATTGAAGGTTTTGAGATTATGTTACGTTTACTTAACTTTTTTTATTATTTACATGTCGACTACTTTTGCAGCCTAATATTTTTGTTGTCACAAACTAATTCCAGTCTGCAATATATGCTAGGTTTATCCATTAATTATTGAGCTCATTATTTCGAAACTAAAGACAAGAGAGAGCGTGCTCTAATTTCATAACTGAATAAAAATGTGAAAAACCCCTACAACTAACTTACATTATGGCATATATATTGATATAATGTTTTTTAAATAAAAATATGTTAATTTCGATTTTATGCTTACCTAAAAGAAAAGAAAAAAGGCACTCTCATTTATTACTGTGGGTTGCATCCAACCAGAACACCATAATACCGGACGTCTGCGTTGAAACACAAATCCATGTGCAGTTTTCTGGAAATAAAATTGAAAAGAAAAGCTATAAATTCTACCCTTCTAGCAAAGTAACAGCTATCATATAATAAAATTGCATGAGCAAGTTGCTGTATAGCATAGCACAGGGGCTACTAGAAAAATTAGATTCTTTTTGTATAGAATTTGCACAAACTTTTGTGATATCATATTTATCAATGAATACGAGAGACAACGTTGATATATTTATTTGCTTTTATCTTTTAAGGATTACGTTGAAGTGTTGTACTGTGTGACTATGCCATTACATCTATAAAACTCTATTCTATTTTCTACTTCCAAGTTTTTCAAAATTGCTTGTACTATTATAATGTACTATTATAATTTATTTAAATTTAATTTAATACCTCAAATTTTCATGTGAGTGAGAGGAGCGAAGAGTTTCAGGAAGGCGAATATCTGAATATTTCACAACATGTCAGATCTGACATCCCCTGGCCCATCGTAATGAGATAGCGATTCGGTATGCCATAACTGTCAGGTGAAAATCACTATAATTTTCGGTATAGAGGCCGATATCGGTGAAATAATGAAAGAATAACAAGATTTTCTTCTCTGTTCTAGTGGGTTCGAATCCCGCAGGTGGTTGAGGCAATTCTACGGGAATTATATTTACGAAACCACAGAGATATTGTACAGTGATTTACTTTTTTCTAAGGTATTGTCAAAGTTCAGGGGACAACTCTATGATGAACAGAGCACAGCTTAGACGGAATTAACCTGACAAATGTTGCAAGTAAGCCAGGAAAATTTTTCAGGCTAAACTCAAGCTCCGACGATGCATAACCTCGCAATCGCTGCTGCTGTCTCACCTTCAAATAGCCATGCCAAAGACTTACTCCAGCGTACCAGTATTTGAGACAATTCTACTGACGAGAATTATACTTATGAAGACATAGCACAGTAAAAATTTCATGCATAAAACTGTGGCTTGCTTACAACATTTGTGAGGTTAAACCTTTCTTAATCTCCTATTCACTAAAATTAACTTTCGCCTAAGCCATGATGTGTGCATAATAGGGTTGTTCACTGAGATTAGGTAATATCTGGCAATTTGGATTCGGCTGGCGTCACTTCAATTTGATATGTGTTGCTAATGGTATTGGATTCGTTGCATTTGAACAAGGATACAATTTTAATGGCTTTATGTTGAAAGTGGCCTAAGTCACATTTCTCAATTTAGAAATGTAAGAGTAATTTTAGTCCTTTAAAAAGTATTTTTCCTAATGGAAACTTCCAATATGAACGGCTCAAATGCTTCTTTAATATTTAAGACACTTCTATTTTTTAGTAAGGTTATTGCAATTTCCCATTTTGGTAGACATGCCGATTGGGTTGAAGACGTTTGCCCGCTAAACCACACTCTCTAGTAGATCTGTCTAGTATTTTTTCCAGTATTTTTAGTATAAATAGCATCAGACTGATTAGGCAGTACGATATCGCATTCGATTCACACCGGCTTCCTTCTTAGCGCCTCTTGATTTTTCAAAAACATTTCAAGAAGTTAATACAAGAAACCTTTGCAGAAGTTAGTTACTTCTTTATTATTTTCATGCTCTGCTAAGAGCTTTTTAAAGGAAACTTAAAGTCAAGGACCCTTTCAGATTGTTTACAGCGTTCCGCAAGGATCAATTTTGTGGCCTTCACTTTTTATCATTTTCATAAATTAACCGCTCTGGAGTGATCAGTTATATGAACATTCACGAGTATACTTGTAGACCAATCGTATATGATAGGAACATTCATTCAATACATTTATGGAATGATTTGCTAGTTAATAGCCAAAACGCTTCAGCGGTCTACTTAAGGGACACTTTTCGGTTCTTCCTTCAATAAGTCAGTAAACATAAGTGTACATTTTAACTTTCGATTCCGGGAAGTAAGCTTCAATTGTCCACGGCTTTTTTTTCTCGTTACAAATAAAGCCCCGACTTGCGTCCTTCAGCGAACTAAACCTATTTCTCTGCTACTTTCCCGAGGGCGAGTAGTCTTCACCTTCACTTTATATCTTGCAGATAAGATTTGGGTACATTAAAATTTTATAATTTCTTCTTAGCAGGGCAGTATGGATGTGTAATCGATTACCATCTTCTGATTTTAAGGTCTCATGAGAAGTGGTTTTCATATTTTATCATGATCAAAATTCTTGTCCGATTCTTTGTTTAGCCTTTCTACCCGCGCACCAACAACTTTAGTTGTATCGTAGAATCCAATACCTTCTTTTTAAATAGCACTGGAAAAATGTAAAACATTCCACTATTTTTTTTACTTCTTTAACTTCAGTAGGTCAGGTTCAGGCAGGGATCACGGAATATAATAAAAATTAGACATCTAGGGCACAATGAAATGGCAATTAATTAGGAAAGACAAATTAAGAGAAACTTTCTATTCATTTCCCATTATCTAGACCACAACGAACCCTGATGAATGAATACTTCTTTCTGTTATATGTTTCTGTAATGTATTTGTCCGGGTGACAAATACAGGCATCGCTGCAAATGAGCTATTAAGTGATTCTCATTCCGCTTGTCACACAACGCCCCCATGAAAATAAAATACTTCAAGTAACATTTCCACTTTGTTTTTAACGTAAATAATATATACTCATCAAAAAACCATTTCAAGTTCAAAGAAACTCTATAACGTCGCCCAAGAATGCTTCGCTGAGAAGAGTTGCTCTTTTTGAATGAATTCCATTGCAACGTGCGTTGTCTAGCAAATGTGCCCAACTATTTCCATTTCTGTTTGGACGTAGTGGAACTGTGAACGCAGACCTGTTTTCCAAATCTCGTCCAGGATCTTGTTTATATCACTCGTTGGCAGTCTTCTAGCAACATTGTATCCACGGAATACACTCTTGCAGATACGTGGTGAACATAAAAATGTCTGCAATTTTCATCGGTTGCCGATCGTATTTACAGTGCTCGTACTCAATCCATTCAGCAATTTGCTAGAATATTTTATTGATGATTGCCACGGCTGGAGCATTATTGATGGCAAATTAAAAATATGTTTACACGCACCATTTCAACATTTTAATTTGCGGAGTCCTTCGCCAAACCAGTTACTTAATAGTTGCCGGGCTCGGAAATAACATATTAATTATTACTTTTTTGTTATATTTTATTAATTTCACGCTCGGAGCATGCACAGTGCAACTTTTTGTACGGTGTGGAGTGTAGTCGACGTTTTGTAACACATGTGTTCGAGCGCTCCGTTCTGTTATTACAATTTTTAACACAGCTGACGTACTTGTTTAATTAGCATTATAAATTGGTTTTAAATTTGTGTTAAATGAGTCCAGTTTGCTACAGAAGCCTCCAGTGTCTTAACAGGGTGCTACAGTTGCAGGCGATAATTATAAGAAACCACTTCTATACCTTCAACTTTCCTGAAATCAGGATAATATGGAAATGTTGGCATAATTTCCTTTTTCTATTTATTTTCTTAATAATATGTAGTTGACGAGATAAATGGAGAAAAATATAAGCAGTATCTAATTACTGGAAATGCCAGGCTCATAAAATAGTTGCTAACTCGACGATATTTTATTGTGCATTTAAAAGCTATACGTCGGTTGAACGGATGTCCTCAATTACACCTGTAAAAAAATAAAACCAGTTTTAAAACTAGCTCTAGTAAAATTATTCTCGAATTGGACATAAAATGGCCTTTAACAATGTCCGCAAAATAAATAAGGAAATGTGTTCTACCACTGATCACAGTCAATTTCAAGGCAACATGCACGTAAAATATGAAGTAAAAATGGTTGGATTGACAAAAATAAAAGAAAACAGAAATATATTATCCGCGCTTCAGCCTAACAAGCAAGTCCTCGTTTTTGGGCATTCGGTGGAGGATAGTGGATAACGCTGCCTCTAATAGGGCAGTCTCGAATAATAAATAAAGCCTAGTATCCACCGAGCTGAACGTTAGCTTGGTTCATGACGTAATAGCAAATAAACATGCAAATCTAAAAACAAAATAGCCGAAGAGATCATCAGTGCGCTTCACAACGAATCCGCAGAGACCCTTTAAGGGGACTTATCAAAAATTCCTCCCGACCGCATCGGTGACGAATCAGTCCTGTCTGACAATATATAAGGGTGAAGCTTTCACCTCGACAAGTGGTGCACATGGAGATGAATCGCCATGCGGTCTCAGCAATAAACGGCGGCAATACACCTTTTATTAAAAGGGTACCTTCCAAGATCGGTTATGCTGTTGGTGTTGGAAATGTTGACAAACACACAGCTTAAAGCTGTTGTGGATGCAGTGGCAAAAAAATTCTGGAGAAAGCGAATGAAGGAGGAGGACGATGCATTGGCTTTGATAAAGAAATCCCTCACAGCAAGATTCTAACTGGTCCTTTCTCTATAGTCAAGATATTCCCATCCAGACCATACTGGACTGCATAAATGTCCAGAACGAAAGGATAAATGGTTCTCTCCATTAACCATCCCTCGGCCGGCAACCTCAGGAAATCTGACTTCATGATCTACTGAGACCGTGCTGTAGTCTTCCAAAAGAAAACGTTCAATCCGAACCTCCGCTCCGGAAGCGTCTCTGAGCACTTCAGAACAGTCTGGTGAGGAGGGCAAAACGTTCGTGGCTAAAGTGCCACGCAATCCCTCTACCACTGGTAAATTCATCCCAAAAGGGAGCCGTAGGAATGACAAAAATACAGGTTATCAGAAAGCAAAGCGACACGGCAAAGGAACCACGACGTTAGAATGGGTGCAGAACACCATGTCAGGTGTCTAATGACAAATATTCACTACGCAAAAGCAGCATTTGATGTGCTTAGCAGGAGATTTATCAGCGAACAGTTGGGCGTAGCTCTCATTTAAAATTTATGAGTTTTACAAGACCGTATCAGGAGCCTTACACTGAATCAAGGTAAGTTGAGTTTGAGTTTTCTATTCCAGAGCTG
>QYTT01093642.1:66947-79340 GCA_006980735.1 Dasypogon diadema | reverse complement strand
AGCCTATCCTCAGGACTTAAGCATCCTCCCTCAACCAACCTTCTGCACACAGTCTTAAAAATGTTTCGATGTAGAGTTCTTTTTCCGCGATATTTTTGTTGATATATCCTTTGCGCTTCTAAAGTATTTCTTCGTGTTTCTCAACACCTTTAGGAGGATAGTTTTCCAGGATGAAGGGAATTTATGACATTAGTTTTAGAAAGTTGGACAGTAAAGTGTATCTAGTTCTCACAGTTGCGGGTGGATTGTGGAGTATCAGGAACTGTTTGAAAGCTAAGGGCGTGTGCTTTTCAATAAGTTCCAGACCATAATCCTGCGATGTCCTTTACAATACTTAGGACATTTTAAGTAAGAGCACCTCTCTCTAAAGATGAAAAACTTTCAATTTAAATAATAAGGATATAGCATTGTCTCCACGATATATGGAGCGCTTCATGAACTTTTGTTAACTGCTTTCCTAATTCCAAGAGAAACTAAATTAATGCTACTTAGGACGTTGTTGATACCCTTTAATAACGTATGGATGCGAAATCTTCTATCTAATGGATTCGGTTTCGCTAAGAAAACTAAATATAGCTTTTATCTTCATGTTCCGCTACGTGCATAAATTTAGTAGGTTTGACCATGTTTTTGCGGTCAGGAATTTCTCACTACCATGTTTCTGCCAAATGTTATTATAAATAAAAGTCGGCGCAATATTAACTTCGCTCGATCCTAAAGAACTTGTACACCCATGGAAAAAAAAGTTCGCACTATCATTGTAAAATATAATTTATAAGTAGTTTTTACAAAAAGTTAGAAATACGATGTTCTTTAAAAGTATCTCCCCAAAAAATACTAAATATTGCTTCCAAACTCTTTTGCAGTTTGCTTCTTGGATCACGAAGTATCCGATAATCCTGTAATTTCTGCCTTTACAGTGACACTAGGAAAAAAGCTTTGCCCACTTCATCATTGTAACCCTAAAAGAGGATACCAATCTATGTGAACGACAGGAATTAATAAGCTCACAATAAATTGGAGTGGAAAAATCGACATTGCAGTTTGCCTGGATGTTCAGACGTTTAACAGATGTAGAGGGATCAAGTCGAAATACAAAAAATACTTTTGGCCGCTGCGCCAATCTAAGCGACACACTTGCAGACTCAATGGGGTCTGGAAGCCGTTGCAAGTCTGGAGGACGAGGTTCTATTTCACCAACAGGTCTGTCACAAGCCTTCGATGTATGCTTCACATCCTCCGATGGGAGAGATGGCCCGAGAATTTCCTCGGAGGATGCGGAAAGATTCTCAGAATTTTAAGGATAAGATAGCTAAGAAATTGCTAGCATTTACAAATTGTTTAGAAGTGTTTAGATCTGTCGATAAAGCGCCGATGTTGTCGGCATGGCCCTGGCCAATATTAAATAAAATAAAAAATAAAATAAAAAAAAATGCTCATCATCATCCTCAAACATTTTCCCAATTTTCTCGTTTCAGTGAAGCTTAAATAAACCAAACATTTATAGATAATATTTTTGCAGAAACACTTGATTTGCGAGAAGGTGAATTTGATTTGCAAAAGGATGAATTTGGAGTGCAAACATGTACAAGGCGGGAGTACTGCACGTGTGTAAAATTTGCAAAAATTCAGAGGTTTGTTCTCATCTTTTTGGTCGAAATGTCTTGGAATTACCCCTTTATTAAAAACTTGTTGAAACTTTTCTTATTGGCTGTCATTATCGCTACAGAACTGGTTAAATTTTATTGAATTTGTGAAAAGAAATGAGCTTTTGCGGACGAATTAAATTTTATTCAAAGAAATTCTTCGACCAAACCAGACTTTATAGCCTTGCTAGATAACTAGTTCTATTTTGTAAGAGCCAAAGACTTCCTGCCATCAGTACCAAAAGATTCAAGATGAGTTCTTATAAGTTTTCATTAATTTTCAAAAGTTTCCTGGTATTTTATCAGAAAAATCTCAGATTTCAGTCATAGGCACCAGCAGTGTAATAAGTCTTAATCACCAAAAGAATGATTTGTTTACTAGCTGAAGCTTAAGCTAGATATCTGGAATCTGTTAATAGAAGTGAAGAAATACAGAAAAGTCGATTATGCATGAATGAAGCTATCTCCGTGGAAGATTACTAAGAGTACACCGTGGATAGGCAGTTGGCACCGCAACTCTTACAAGATGAAAAACATCCATTCAACAAATGTCTTATATTTTTTTGCGTCTATAATCGCCGCAATGTTAGCAAGTTTTAATTCTAAAGCTTCGAATGTAACGGGCAACTAGCACCTATGCCGCTATGAAGAATTTCTCACAAAAGTCGCTCATTCCCAAAGAATTTTGTTTACATAGCTTGAAAGTCTTTGACATCAATTTCCCCTTTAAAGACTGAGGTAGTTTCTTTGATGTTAAACAAACGCAATAAAAAGAAAATGAAAAAAAGGAAAAAAAACTTATATACATATATATGAAAAGAACGGGAAAACGAGTGCTTTCTCATCAGCCGACCCGGCCCGGCACGGCACATATTAAACCCGACTCTTTGCCGCATACGCCGGAGAGGAGTGCGGCCTCCCCTCGAAATACAAATTAAAAAGGGAATAAGAAATAAATTAATGCGTTTGGGAAGAATTTTTGATTTATCTCCTTTCTTTGAGGCTCTCGGAACGCTTTAGATAAAATTACACTTGAACGTTTTATGGGTTGCTTTTGCTTTGCACTGGGCTCGTATGGCGTGCCGAGCGTAATTAGTAATTATTGTCTTTGCACTTGGATGTGGGGCTCGGCCGCTCGGGCAGTTGTCCACGGTCCAAGTGACCTCGGCCAGCCGGTTATCTTCCGATTAAGTTTTGTACATATTAAATATATATTTTGAAAATGCATCGGAATAACTAACTAAGTCGCTCTGTGACGTGATAAGATACTGAGAAATTTATGGGGTCGTCGCATGCACCATTAGGCGTCCCAGTCCCAGTTCCACTTCAAGAGTTCTAGTTCCAGCAGTGCCGAAATTATCGACCTTTTCCCTTACTTGGCTTAGTATCAGATTAGCCTTAAATTATTACGCCTTAATGACTGTACGGGGTAGGATTTACATATAATGGGTGGCGTGGTGCCCTTCATAAAATGGCTACAATGACTGAAATTGATGGACGACGCACCAAATTGGTCTTGTTTATCTTAATTCAAAGTGCACGTCAGAATGGTTAATACGATGCTAGGAGATACTGGGCTGTGGCAGTTTGAATTAATAACCGCGTGAATGGCACTAAACTGACTTAATACGAAATTAAGATGTGATACTGACTGAGATCAGACTGCTCAGATGTGACAAATTGCAAGTGATTAGGTTCTGGTGTCGATGCATGATGTGACCATAACAGTAAGAAGGAGTATGATCTATAGGCTATGGCTTTTATGACAAACACGCGCCCTATCGATGGATTCCTGTACATTTACAATTTTTCAATCAACAGATTAAGGCTGTAAGAACAATGGGACAAAAGGGTTTCGTGAGGACGCTATTAAGGAATATCTATGAAAGAAAACGTACCCAAGTTTATTTTTAGTTTAAAGCGTAAAGAAATATACAAGTTCTGCAAAGATGCACTTGACTGTGAATTGATTTATTTTTGGGAAGTGGATTAAGGGTCCCAGTGAAGCTCTCAGTGGGATTCCCAGAATATAAATACCTTTTAAATGTAGCAATGTTACCGTAAAATCACAGTACAAGTCAAATTCATCAGATTAACCATAAATAGAAAAATAGTTCTTAATCATAAATTAAATTATATTCAAATAAACATTGTATAGGAAAAAGAGTGCCAGAGTCTGACGGACTGGACAAAGACGCTCACTTGCCAGGCATGTAAAACGAGGTATAACTAAAGAGCACGTTCTGATAAAATGCCAGAAGTCTGGTTTAGTGAATAAGCAGTGAGGTTCACGCATTAAAATTAAATTAAGCCAAAATAGAATCGAGCGAAGCGGATATTAAGAAAGCAATTAAGTGTACATCCCATAATCAATTTAAAAAATACCCGAGACGTGCTCATATCGTCTTAAACCAAATATTGAGCTTGCTGGTAGAAAAGGAATCGAGCTTAAAGAATAATTCATAACCATGTGATATTAATGGAACCAATAACAACGTAACCAGCGTGGTATGAGTATTCAAAGGAGTGAAAGCTACAGACAACGACAACTTACGTAAGGTACCATAGACTTTACGAACTATGTTATTAATATAATTGGACTAATTAGAAGACCTACTGAACTAAATGCCTGGTTTTTTAACACAATCATTGAAACGTATGACGACGTTATCAGGAATCAGACATGGGAATGAAGATGAATGCAAATCACACATATAAATAATGATAGCGTCAGACTTTGTTGTGTTTAGAGGCCAAAGGCCTATCTAGATATACAACAAAGATTCTAATTTAACCAACATATAGCATTTTCTATATTGATACATATGTAAAACTGAAGATTGCCTGCATACAAACGAAAATTCGAGTTATTCAAGTAATTGAAAAGGTTAACGGCCCAAAGACAGACCCTTGTGGGACTCCGTAGAGCACAGGAAGAAAATTAGATGAGGTATTAGGGTAAAAAAAACGTTTTTTTTTGTGGAGCAGGAGAAATGTAATCGAAGTTTCTCTAGAAGAAAGTGGTGTTCTTAGGACCTTAGGAAAACCTAGAAGTACCAAGGACGTAAATTCACTATTATTTAATGACAGTATTATGTCATCAGAGGTTTTCAATAAGGCAGTAATACAACTGTGCCTAGGTCTGAAGCCCAACTGAAGATTTGTTAACATACTTCTTTTTTTGTAAGTGATTTGTAATCTGCTTATGTAGAACTTTTTCGAAATCTTTGTCGAAAAAAGGCAAAATTGATATGAAATTGATTCGCTTAGAGAGAATGAGTGGAACTAATATCTTAATCAATCTAGGGTGTAAATCATCAAGGCTGACTACTTTAGATTTAATTGGCATTATAGACGAAAAAATTTCAGTTTCAGTTTTTAGACTGACTAGTAAATAACTGCGCATAATTCGTCAGTTCTGACTGAGGACTTCTTCAGGGATTTCTTCATTGTGAAAGTGCCTTTTTACAATGTCGCCGAAACTTAGCTTTCTGCTAAAGGAAAGGGAAGGAAAGCAGAATCAAGGATTTCTGTGTGAAAGTTGCTGATATAAGTGATTTATGTATTATAGAAGAATGTTCACTTGGAGAAGAAGTATTTTTCTAGTACGTTATCCACTACGAGATGTCTGTATTTGGACCTCGCTACCAGCGCCACATCATAACAGTATTGTCCACCCATCTCACCACCTCGGTGCTAACCTTACGTCTTAGCAAGGTAATTTCCAGTTATCCACACATGGCCAAAGCAATGTCTTCTGTATTCGGTTCTTCCTCTGCCACTTCCACCAGCAGCTAATTTTCACAATTTCTCAGTTTAATATATGCATGCTCGTTTACATTTAAGGGATACTCCTTCAGCGTAGTGCATTCCAGGTGGTACATCAGCACCCTTTGCAATATTTTCAACAAAAAGGATGTCAGACTGGCCAGCCTAAAGCATTTCGTCTCGGTGTAATCTCTTTTCCGTGGTTTTGGTAGAAAGATCTTCTTGATTTCTCTCCACTTCATCAGAATATGGCTTATCGAAAGATAGGTGATAAATATTCCTCGAAGCCATGGAGCAATGGCTTCTTTGCCCCACAGTAGTAAGGCAGGAAATATCTCAATCAGCCTAGGAGATTTGTAAGGTGCGAAGTTGGTTACGGTCCTATTCACTCCCTCTTTTTGCAGCATCTTGTGCCAATGCGATTGCGCACGGCCTAAGATCCCTCCGAGATATATGGGTCTCCATTAAAATCCTCTTCGTTTCTTCGAATGTCTCCTCCATTTTTTCTATCTTGTTCCGAACAAGTCCAACTTTGGAGACCTGACTATCTTCTGTAGTTTACTGACTTATGAGATAGTCTCCATGTTCGAGCAGAAATCCTTCCACGACTCCCTTTATCGTCGTCGCAGAGTTATTGTCAGCTTACTCTTCTTCCCATGTCTTCCTGTAGTCTTCCAAATCCTGCGGTTCATTACTCATGACATGATTAAAGCTTTTTCTCATCCCTTTCCCTAGGTTTACGATCCTGATGAACCAATGAAATAAGAGGGCATACTGTATAAAATGCGTCGCTCGTAGCTGCGGTTATTACCTCCAGCTGTGACTTTCCACTTCTTATGATCTTACGTGTTTTTCTCATCTTTTCTTTCAGATTCAGTAAGCCTCTTCTCTTTGCTTCAGACTCAAAAGTCTCTTCTCTCTTCTTCTGGGGTGTTCCACCACAAACTGAATGGCTCTGTGGGCAACGTTGCCTCATCCATCATCCTCCAATCTTCCAGTCTTTCCACCATCTTACTATTGCATAGTCACATCAATCACCTCCTTCCACCTGGCATGGACGAAATTCGGCTTCGTTTCTCTGTTTGCAATATGCAAGTTTCTTCCAATCATAAATTTGCGTAAAGCCTTTCTTTTGGGATTGTCATCTGCTCCGCACCCAATGATAATGTTTTTCTTCTCTCTACAGTGTACAAGTTCTTTCAGCTCCCTTGTTGGGGGTAGTTATGAAAAATCATAAGGTAAGTACGCAGAAGCAGCCATGAAAGCGCCCCTCTTACATCCACTCCAACCACGGTGATACCTGGAGTGCATACAGGTGCGGTAGTAGAACCGCCTGCGCTCCATGACTCACCATGATACATATTCTGATCCTGGTCTCTTCATCCACTTTTGTAGATCCAGAGCTCCTGTAGGAGGACTATATAAAACTTTTCTTCCACAAAGCAACGAAGCATCACAGCTAATGCCGACCTACAGTGATGGAGATTAAGTTGGCATCTATAGATACTGATACCGGTTCAGCCTCAACTTTTTCTCTCGTTCTTCATCTCTGGGTTCGGCTGACTTCTTGGTACCTTTCGCCGTCGCATTCTCGACCTTGCCCCGAAAGTCGGACGCATATCCTAGGTCAAGTCGTTTCAATTCGTCCGTTGCCGTTGTAGTAACAGACTTAAAAGTCTTAGGGTTTTAGGATAGAGTCCCAAAATATCGAGGGATAAATAATGTGAACTGTGTTACGTTCATCATAGGACTATCCTTTAACTTTGGACAATATTATATAAAAAGCAATTTAGTAAATAGTAAGAAGGTAGGTTTGAGGCAAGTCTTCCGAACCGATTCTTGATCTTCTTGATCCTGTGCAATCAGCGCGGGTCTGCCTTCATTCCCTTTAAGCATCCATGGCCGTTCAAGCGAAGACTCCAAAAAGAATTGAATAGAAATCAAATTCTGAGTGTCCAAGCTCATCAAAACTGACGTATTAAACGCAAGACCATAGATCAAAGGATAGTAATTACAGTATGAAACTGTAAGACGTAGATATTTAAATCGCTAGGCGAGTTGTGTAAATCGAGTTAAGTTTCCATCTTAGTTTTTAAAGGATGTACAAAAGAGATTTATACGAGATTGATGTGTTCCTTTTTTTGCTAGGGAAACAGGTTCCCTTTTTTTCTGACCACATCAGCCAATTACCTTTTGCACATTTCCACATCTATTAATAACACAAGTTTATATATAATAATTTTGCAAATTCTCTTTCACGTTAAAGATATTTGTTAAGATTTACATCAACCATTTAGCTGAAATATTCCCTCCCACGTCTGTCATAATTTCGAATTGGAAATGCGGAGATATTTTCCCAGATGTTTTTTACGGCGGCAATGAATCACTCCAAAATTATATGTAGCTCTAAAATAAAGAAGGCATGTGTGGTGAATCTTGGGAAATTTATCCCAAAATATATATGATAATCCACTGCAGATTTAAAAGGTGATAGCATCATATCGAGTTCTAATAAAAAAGCCTTCGAAAAGTCTGCAAATATTTTCTATAAGACCAAGTATTGCCACTTGAGTGAACACTTTCAGAAATGGCGTATTTCAAAACGTTTTCAAGTCATATAAAGACACCAGAACGACTAAAACGTCAAAACAATAGAAAATATTCAGATTCTGCACGCGATTTTTTGACGCATTCAGACAAATCTGTCTATAAATCTTATCCAAATTTGCTACTGGAGGTCTCCTGTTGGCGGCGAACTGTAACCCTTTTCGACTCAACTTTGTTACGATTGCAGAAGGCTTCTGGAGCACTGAAACAATAATATTTCCTGTTTTTCAGAAAACTTGTATTTACTGCCTGGCAATATATTTTTCATGTCTAAAAGCTCGAACAGCTTACGGGAGAGGCTGATATTACCTCGGGACTGGAAATCGGAATGGGAACAGCTTACACGAGGCTGATATTACCTCGGGAATGGGATTTTCCTGTGGTGTTGGTAAACGCCTGGTGTGTTGGTATCAAGTCGGAAAAGGTTCACTTTATAAGCTCGCGAGAACTTTGCAATTTCTTCTTTGCCAGAACCCCAGCTCCCCATAGTACTGAAGTGGGGCATTTCATACCAACAGTCGCTGTAACTGGCACCCGTAATATGGAATAACAGGGCAATAAAAATTATTTATGCCCGCCTTAATGGCTTATATATGAGGAATTTTTCTTTTTATTGAAAATTTATTTTAAAGTTTATAACTTTGTGCAACTATGTTCGAGGAACCGGGCCTGGAACGGGCTCCCATCTGCCCCAGAGTATTAAAGATAAAATTAAATATTTTATCTTTACGAGCGCTTTTTATAGTTTCGATGTAAATTATTTCGACTTTATTAAAACGTCAAGCCGGGGGTGGGTTAGGTGCTCGGGTGCAGGACTACTACCACCCGCCCCACATCTGGCCGAGGGCTAGTGTTGACTCACAAGTGACCACAGATCGACTTTACAGTTGCTCACCAGTTGTCTTATTCACAAATTTTCCGGTCGAGTTAATGAATCGTCCGCTTAACAAAAACCTCATCAACAGGGCGTAAGGACAAGGAGGAAAGTGCAGGATTCCAGCCACATTACAAGTGGCAAGGCCTGGAGGGCACATAGTTTGGTTTAGGTCGTCCCTTCTGGCCGCTGACCCGAAAAACTTTTTCGTTTACAAGCGCCAGAGCAAGCTACTCGTATTCCGATTTAGTCCTTCTTTCCTGGGATCGGATGGTTTCAGCTCCTCCAGATAACTCCACAGCATGCGACACAGATGTTAACAAAGAGGCGACACACTGAGAAAACGATTCCACAGAGACGTCGACGATGGAAGGAAAAATTCTGTCGAGGAAAAAGGAAAAACACCGTCGGGTGGACGGTGAGGGGCGACGGATCGGTAAATGAAACCCACTTGCTGGGAAAGCGAGGGTTTTCTCTCTTTTGAAGGACTCTTCGTTGTGTTCTGGGTAAGTGGCCGGAAAACCGGATCGTTTGGCGTTTAATGCCGACACCACACAGGATTGAGCTTAAGACAGCAAAGCATTATGCACGTTTGTTCTGGGGGTTTGATTTAACCCCTGGGGCAACCTTGTCTTCTGCTTGAATACTTGCGGTTAGAGTTGGTCTGAGGTTGAGTGCTGCGATGGATGCCAGTCGATTAGCCAAGTGAGGACAAATGGGAAAATTTATTTTGGAACGTGATACTCAAATGACCACTAGGGGTGATAATGATGGGAATTTAGCACTGCGAAAGTGTTTTTACATCCTTTCCATTTTCTTCTTTTTAATTCAATAAAAATGTACTTAATATGATCCAAAGTGAAGGTGATATCCTTCGCACCGGAAGTGTAAAAATTATTCTATGGTAGGTGACAAATCCACAAAAAAGGAAAATCGTGAATACTTCTTTGAAGAGGGTTCATAAACTGGGGAATACCATTTACAGGCAGGAGAAAAGTGTTAGAATTTAATATGAGAATTGCTAGTGACAATATAGTAACGATTAAGAGTCTTAAAGCTGAAAACCGTAGTAGGGAAGGTAAGTTTAAAACAAGTTAAGAGCGCACTTAGCCATTATAGAGAATTGACTTTGTGATTGCAGTTTGGGGTTTGTAGGAAATTAAAGGTTTGGTACTTCGATGGAGTTAAAGCTTAACTGTATACATCAAGTTCTGAATCAAATTTCTTGGTTTTATCCGAAAATGACCTGATTTTATAGGTATTCTATCTTGGACGATTTTGTTGGGATATTGAAGTTCTATCATATTGTTGTACTAGCAGAAGCCGTCAATATTGCTTCACATTCCAGCAGTATGGACAAGGCGACAGTTAATAATAGACTTTAGTTTTCAAAATGCAACTCAATTTGTAGAAATACTGTTTTAATTAAGTTAATAATGAGCATTGATATTGATTAGTGAAAATTGAGAAACAGTTTGTTGCTTTCTTCCGAAGACTGGACATTAGCCCCAAATATGATGATCACCATTTGTGTTATTTTTTGACTTATGTTCCGGTAGTGAATTTAACTGTGGAGATAAAAAATGAAGTATCTCATGCAGAAACTGCATGCAACACAGTTTAAGATCAAAACAGATTGAGTGTATTAGACTTAGCCCATAAAACAAAGAGGACTAGACATACATATAAAATACGTGTCGGTGTGAGCATCTTTTTTACTTGTAGATAAAGAACGGGAAACGAACAAGAGAATTCCCCTTAGGATGGACATGTTCCCCGTAGGCTTCCATAGGTAGAGCTTTAAAGTTTCTTTGGGAGGGTTCAATAACTTTCAAATTATGTTGTTTTTTAAAAACTCTTATAGATTTCTGAAAAACCTTAAATATACACTAGCCAGAAAAAGTCTTCGTACACCAAGTAATCCGGAACTACATTTCAGATAAATTCACGCCAGTTGTTTGCTTTGTAATGAGATTTATTGTCCATACATTCTTTGCACATTTAGATTTTGGGAAATGCTAAGAAAATATATTTCGAGCAAATAAAAAATATAGAAAAAAATCAGAAGCCAAAAATGTCACGAAAATTCAGTAAAAAAAGTCTGCAAACACTTCCAAAATTGTGTTATTTTCCAACAACAGCAGAACAAATCACTAAAGCATCGATCTCAAGTTTAGTAAGGAAAATTTCTGCCGATACTACTTAGAAAATACTGAAAATGCCGGAATTTATGGGTATATCGTATATCGCACGCAAGAAGAACTTTATTTCAAGAATCAGTCGCCGAAGTCGAACAATCTTCGAAAACAAATACATTAACAAGTCAAATAAATTCTAAGAGAAAGTCATTTTTTCGAATGAACAAGTAAATTTTGTATTGTATTTTTGGGATAAAAGGCTGGAAAATAGTCCGGAGAAAATGAGGCACAGTATTGAATAAAAAAAAATAATCTAATACTCTGAAATATGATGGTGGTGAAGTAATGGTCTGTGGGTGTATGGCAAGTAGTGCTGTAAGAAAATTAGAGCTCATCGTGGTGTCTACCATGAACTGATATGGTTACCCAAATACTTTACTGCGGAATTTAAAATCAAGTGCTGAGAAATTTGGATTAGGTGATAAATACTACTTTATGCACAATAGTGACTCCAAGCACACATCGGATATTGTGAGGTTATGATTGCTTTATAATACCGTAAAACAGTTGCATGCACCACCGAAATTCTTCAGAATATTTATGGGATCTACTAGAACGAAGAATTCGTCAATATCTCGTTATTTTGAAGAATATATTGAAAAGAGTTCTGCATCAGTGCTCAGGAAACCTCAAAACTTGCGTACTCTACGCGGCAGAGATTGCAAGAAGTCTTCGAAAGAAAAGGATGTGCAACTAGTTATTAAATCTTAAGTTAATTAATATTATTTATAGTTTTAACTTGACTGTACGCAGACTTTTTCTACCGAATTTTCATGAGCTATGTTGCTTCTGATTTTTATTTTTCATTTTGCATTTATTACCCAGAGTATTAGCATTTCCTAAACTGTAAATATACAAAGAATATATGGAAAATAAATTTTATTACAAAATCCACAATTAGCTTGAATTTCCCTAAGAAGTAGCTTCACATTACTATGGGTGTACACAGACTTTTTCTACCTAGTGTATAGTATATGCCCTGAAAATTAATTAATATTCATAACCTTTTGTTTTATCAAAATATAAATAAGCGCATTTCTCAACTCTTTTCAAAAATTACAAATTTTCCCGACGTTATTTGAGAAAATACTACCAATACCCAGGAAAGCGCTTTACTAACACTAGAAAAAAAGCTGCCATTTTTTACATTCTTGACTTCTCCTTTTGTTTTATGGCCTAAGCCTAAGGCATTAACTACCTCCTTTTTACTGTGTTTTTTCTCTTAGTTTAGGCCAATCAGCTGTTTTCTCTTGTTTTGTTTCAAGTTTATTGGCATTTCAGCACATAACAGTAATGAATG
>QYTT01093642.1:52596-66554 GCA_006980735.1 Dasypogon diadema | reverse complement strand
TGCTCTTCCGATCTTTTTTTACATTCTTGACTTCTCCTTTTGTTTTATGGCCTAAGCCTAAGGCATTAGCTACCTCCTTTTTACTGTGTTTTTTCTCTTAGTTTAGGCCAATCAGCTGTTTTCTCTTGTTTTGTTTCAAGTTTATTGGCATTTCAGCACATAACAGTAATGAATGTATCTTTCAGAAACGCGTGATCTAAGCTGTAAATCGATAGCAACCTTCAAGTGGTTAATCAGGTAAACATTTTCATCTTTTTCATGTTGTAAAGTAAGCTTATTGTTTCTATTTCCGAAGCAGTTGCCTGAACTGCTCGCCGTTTATATATTGAAATAGTGCATAGTATTTTTAACACGACCTTGAGCAATAAATCCTGTGCCAGAAAGACCTCATGAATTTCCCGCTAAATACTGCTTATGTCAACTGTGTGTAAATTATAGCCCTTCCTGCGGTCATTGCCGCCAAACAGTTGCTATACTAGTCTAATTTGAATTGCAGATTCGAACCTTATACGAAAATTTTAAGGCGTGCAGTCACACAGGTGAGATACAGGTGTAAGCGGAAAATTCTGTTAGATTTTTAGACATTTACTCTACAACTTTTAAGGGTAAAACGTAAAAAGATTCTCCCATAAGACGTTGGGTGAGAAGAGTTGCACGCAAAAATCTTGAACCATACCCGTTTACAGTTGGAGCTGTATAAGTTTGGATAAATACTGAAAATATGCGTACAAAAGAGGAAACTAAGGGCAGTCGAAAGGAAAGGTGGAAGCGAGTACCAGGTGGAAAGTCGAGTTATAAATGAATTATTTCTCCGTTCGTTTTATGTTAATTCCGGTATTTCACAAGTCCAATTGAAATTCACCTCGCATAAGTGTGTATAGCTGTTCGTAGTGGAATGCTCCCACTTCAAAGTCTGCCTACAGTAAACCGCTGGCGGCATACCATCTCTGTTTTCCCCCCGCCCTGCTCACCGAAAAATACATACCTACCTGTTCTCGATGGACGAGAAAATATGAGTTTCCATCTGTTTCCATTCAACCAGCACAAGTATGAGCTGCTCCTGTTGTTTACTGAAAAAATTTTTGATGTACTTTGCATGACTTGGATTTATGACTTGCTTTCAACATAACCTAGGAGGAATCGGCATACTCCAAGGAAAATTCCATTTAATTGCTCCCAGCCCCTATTTTCGGTTTATTGTATGCACTCCAACCTTTGTTAACAACCTCCCTGTGGGGTGTTTAAGTTTCACAATCAGCCAAACGATGGAGGATGTGGGAGACCTTACAAGGAAAAATGGATCCGCCAAAGGAACACTTGCGATGATTTAAGAGCTGCCAACAATTTAAAGTGTCTGCCTAAGGCGCCTCATTTTTCATGACACGCTTTTAGGTGTAATATAGGAATTCATCAAAATATGTACACCTTGTGGGAATTTTTAAATTTGTTAAATATTTTTGTCTGGATCTTTGCAGGTTTGGTATGTAATAAATGTGCGTTTCTATTTATATTGCCTTGAAGAATTGTGTTCGAGGTAAGGAAGCGGTGAAATTGCCTTCTTCGGGGACCAGTAAGCTTATTGCCAATACATCCACCAGTGGTTATTTTAATAACAGAAGTAAATATCAGGTGAAACTGCTATTGTAAATTAGGAGCCACTTCTATGCGCCAGGCAGAGACATTTACACAGAAGATATTCCGAAAATTGTGAATAACTACAGTAAAATGGAACTTGGGTTTGGAAATATCAAAACGAAAGTATGAAACAGTAGGAGATAGTTCTATAGTAAAATGTTTTAAAGTAGGGAATTCAATTTCTAATATTTTTTAGTCTCAATTGTCCGATGGGACAGAGTTGAGTTCTTCTTATATTTTTAGTTAGGTTTTGGATTTTGAATTATATTACACAGAATTAGCAACCAAGATGCCCCTAAGATTGCTCTGGAGGGAAACCCTGGAAACGTGAAAAACTGTGTACATGGTGAATGAGGAAGGAATTGCCTAACAACAACTGACAAGGATGTGCACTGATTAAAAATCCCCAAAGTATGGTATTACTGAAAAGGGAAACATGGTCAAAATGCTTAGGGTTAAATACGTAACGAATAAGGGAGTTAAAGCTAATTGTGTCAACACTATATATTTATGAATAATGGTTAAATTAGATTTGAATGCATTAAGTAGAAGTTCATTATGTTTTACCCATTTAGATATATTTAAAATGCCTTCGTTTAACCTTTGAACTGTATCTTTCACTAAGCCCAAGGATCTAAAGATATATATTTGTACATCAGGAGTATATATGTGAAATGGAGAACAGTAGTGGGTCTAAAATCGAACCCTGCAGGACGCCACAATCAACGCTGAAGGCACTTGAATACATACTATTAGCAAAAACCTTCTGTGTATGTTCCTGGAGATATGTCCAAATTAATCTACAGGCTGAAATGGTAATATTAAATAGCTTATGAATCAAAAGTCGATAATTAACTATATCTAAAGCTTTAGAGAAATCCAGGAATACAAGGATGAATAACATATCCTGATCCAGAGCACAGAAAATATCATGAAATACTTTAATTAACGCTGGTACAAAGCTCTGTTTAGCTCTGAAACCAGACCAGATTGACAGGAGCAAAGTAAATTCTCATTATTAATATAATAGAAGAAAGCTTTGGAGGATCTTTTCGAGAACTTTGGACAAGAAACGTAAAATCGAAAGATTAAGTGTTTGCAAATGCAAAAATGCTTAAAATTTTTCGAACGTAACCGTTGACTCGTTTGTCTATTTGAATTTGCTACCTCCGTCTTTAAAGACCGCACTATTCCCCTTTCCTACTCAACTCCTTGATTTGAGTATACTTTTCAGAAAGCTTCTATCCTATTATGAACATACATTGGCAATGGGATAGAAAATTATCAGCATAGGATCTGTCAGATCAGGATCTGTTTGCGTTTACCATTTGTTGTAATTCTATATTTCTATAAGAGAAAATTTTGAAATTTGAAAGTATCTTATCCTATATTCTGCTATTGACTATCAAAAGAAAAGGACCTTAAAAATTCAAAAAATTGCTTATATGTACCTAGTCACATTTTCTTCTTTATATATATTCAAACTTTTAATTTGCATAACCTATGTATGAACGTTCGTAAAAAAAAAAATCTATTGAGTCGAATCTTCGGTAAACATTATTAGACGTTACTTGTAAACTTGGATGTGGAAGGTCGGCCTATTGGAGCATCTCCGGAGCCCTTGGAAGGATTCGAAAGCTCGAGAAATGGGCTCTTTGTTAATTATCCGAAAACGACTCTGATGAAGTACCGAGACTAACAAGGAGACCTGGTCTTCAGCCAAAATATATCCTTATGTCCGTTGTTTGACAAAACAAACAAATGGTTAACTGTATCAAAAGATTTAGAAAAATCTAAGAGGACAAGTACACCAGTTTCATCGTTATCTAACTTGCTTGTAAAATTTATAATTTTGGCGTATATCAAGTTCTCCAGGACCTTAGCTGACAGGCAAAGAAGATCAGAAGAAAAATATTGATGAAGTTAAGCATGTATTGAAAGTAGACATAACACGCCGGTTAATGGACGGCTACAAAATTTTAATAAATATCTTGTCGGGGGCCATGTACCTTTAGATTTTGTAGAGCGGCATCAATCATTTATTGCAAATCGACACAATGGTAGGAAAAAGTGTCGAAGTGCTGATCAACTACCAAATTTGTGCCACCTAGTGCCACACCCGTGAAATGTACATTGTTAGACATAAAGTTCGTGTTTAAGTTCATCGTAGTGAAAATTAGGCTTTTGTTTTTCGTTGCCACAAACACACTCATTAGAAAGTCAAAGTGGAATGGGAAGCTTACCAGCCAAACATGAGCTCCTCGTTACGTACGATCTCCAACGATAAAGGTCCTTGATTTCATCCCCAGCTATTTGAGGCTACTACAATTCCAATCAAGGTAAGGGCTTCATTTACCAACCAACATTTGGAGAACGACTGGCTTTATTTCCAGGATATGAACACTTTCCGTAGTTTTGATGAATCTACTTAACTGATATACTTTTACTATCTTGCAAATTGTTGGGTATTTTTCCACTCGTGGACGAGATAGCACGCCATGGATTTTGATTACATTTAAATTAGATAGAAGAAAGAAAAGAACTTGTTTTTTAGCGATCCCGGTATCTTTTTGGATCCCACGTGACCCTCCACACTCTAGCCCGTTTCCTTTCTATATCGAGTTCCTCTTTTATCTCCGGATTTCATTGGGTATTTTTATCAATTTGTATTCGGTTGAAACTAATTTGACCTTTCCTTTCACTAGATTTATTTTCTGCAACAAGATAGCACCATAAATTTCGATAAAATCGACACAATGGTAGGAAAAAGTGTCGAAGTGCTGATCAACTACCAAATTTGTGCCACCTAGTGCCACACCCGTGAAATGTACATTGTTAGACATAAAGTTCGTGTTTAAGTTCATCGTAGTGAAAATTAGGCTTTTGTTTTTCGTTGCCACAAACACACTCATTAGAAAGTCAAAGTGGAATGGGAAGCTTACCAGCCAAACATGAGCTCCTCGTTACGTACGATCTCCAACGATAAAGGTCCTTGATTTCATCCCCAGCTATTTGAGGCTACTACAATTCCAATCAAGGTAAGGGCTTCATTTACCAACCAACATTTGGAGAACGACTGGCTTTATTTCCAGGATATGAACACTTTCCGTAGTTTTGATGAATCTACTTAACTGATATACTTTTACTATCTTGCAAATTGTTGGGTATTTTTCCACTCGTGGACGAGATAGCACGCCATGGATTTTGATTACATTTAAATTAGATAGAAGAAAGAAAAGAACTTGTTTTTTAGCGATCCCGGTATCTTTTTGGATCCCACGTGACCCTCCACACTCTAGCCCGTTTCCTTTCTATATCGAGTTCCTCTTTTATCTCCGGATTTCATTGGGTATTTTTATCAATTTGTATTCGGTTGAAACTAATTTGACCTTTCCTTTCACTAGATTTATTTTCTGCAACAAGATAGCACCATAAATTTTGATAAATCTTCTAGGGTTGCGCGCTTCACATACCGAAATTTTAATAAAAAAACCAACCCTTGTTTGGGTGTAGAAACATCGGGAATCGGGCCAATCGGTAATTTTATAAAATTAAACGTTTTATATTTTTCTTATTAACTTATTTCGAGGATTTTTATTGAATCTGCAGTTAGATCCCCTGAGAAATTTTTTCCTTAAGATTTTCGCCAAGTTTTCTTTTTTTCATTGGAAATCTTCATTTTTTTAATTTTAGTGATTTCGGGGTTTCGATTTAATGTCATCTAGGCTTCACACGGAATCCGTTTTCATTATACTTTGTGCCGCAAATCGTCGCGATCGAAACGGAAATAGCGTAAGAGTTCTTGCAGGACCGGATAAACGAAGAATTTGTGAAGCAGAGACCCTACGCAGGGATAGAATGTGCACACTTTCTGAATTCGCTGATTGATGTGGATAAGTTGATATCAGGTGGGCCATACTATGATGTAGCAGTTAGAATGCTATATCAATGACTTTATATCGCGCCTGGTCAACCCTGATCTGTGAACGCCACAGGGACGGTATAGTAAACCCTGGGGTTTGAGCTGACGAAGACATCCTCGAGTGTATCATCAACTCAACAGGCGTGATATGTGAGAACTTCCTCAACCCAGAATTACTAGTACCGATCTGAATGAATCTCTCTCGTATGGCAGAGATACCTTTGCGCAGGATTGAGATATCGGTTGAGTTGAGACCCAAACGTTCTCAGATATACCACTGGTATCGCTGAACACGGCCAGGTTACCCATTCCTTCGTCAAATTCTGGGGTACTCCCGATTAACGTGTTGGTTAGATGGATCATGTCCCTGCTCTGAGCGATTTACTTGCAATTACGCGGTTCCTTACGTGCCGCCCTAAAGCACGTAACCGCATAAAAAAGATCCAAGTGTATGTTTTCTAAGAACAATATAAATTAGTAAAGGGGGGTTCTAAAGAGGAGATAAACACTTTGGTTCGAAATTACACTTTTTTCATGTTTTTGAAAATATTTGGTATCCATCAAAATTTCATACTTTCTATTTCTCTGGCAATAATGAATTTGCATATGAAGAACTCTCCAATTTGAAGCTGTAATTTCTGGCTCCATTGTTTTTTCGCTTCACTGGTACGAAATACGTAAAAAAAAGATTCAATTTCGAGCCAAACATAATTTCATTTAGAAAATGCTTCAGTCCATTATGTCACAGTTGCTCGGAAAATGATTGCTCCACAGTTCTTTTTTCCTTCCTTAATTACAGACTTCATGGAATTATAATTATTTTGTTATTTCATCGATTTTTAATTAAAAATATAAAAATAGGGAAGGGGGCCGCAACTTCGATAGCTGCTATTTGACGGGTTGTGCAACTCAAATGAATTTTTTATGCCAAGTCATCCCAGTCTTGAACTCGGACTCCTTCTCTTTGGCCCCGTGTAGCTCCCTTACTTGCCTTTTCTGTTGTTTGCTTGCGTTGTGGCATGGCTGGCTTTGGCTTGGGCTTCGTGTATTTCAGCCGCAAATTGCTCCTATTGTTGCTGTGTGTTGTTCGGTTGTGTAGTTGTCGACTCGGGGAATTAAACATCAGAAATAAAACAAGACGAAGCAATGAAAAAATGAAAAATGATAAAATTTGTAATGTAATTCATTTTCAAAAATACCAACTTGTCTGAGCGTGACTCATCAACTATTTTTGAGTGCGGGGTGTGTGTGGTGTGTGGTGCGTACTGACTGCGGGAGCGAGGTGTGGACGGAAGAGAAATTATTATTTCGGTTGGTTTTTGTGGGTTTAGATTATTTAGTCTACTTCCAAGCCAACTGTAGAGCTTTTCCAAGCTCGCAACTTGATGGAAACTCCAAGCAAGCAGCCAAGGTTCGCAACCAGAAGATCAACTAGATTACAATGTGCGTACTTTGTAGGCTCGTTGACTCACTCCCACACAATGAGCCGCCAAAATAATAATTTAATTAAACCATGACTCTTCAGTTTATTTCTCGAATATCTTTCGGTTTAAGTAATATAAATTTCGGGAGGGAAGCACTCCCCGATTTGGTTATTACGCAGGCTTTGTGTCAACATAAAAGCTTCATGGCATTTGGTCTGTTCACTTTTGCTGGGTAAAATTCCGTGAAAAGATACAATGAGGCTTTTTGCATTACTTCATGTCTATTTGAATTTATTAAAGGTAACGCGGCATAATTGGATATATTGTTATTAGTGAATTCAAGGCAATAAGTTGTTTGCCACACTGTCTCGAATATCTTAAAATCAACAGGAATTACGAATTGTTTCACAAGATAAAATCTTGGAGATAAAGCCACAAAATAAATGGTTTTCTATAAATGCTTCATAAGCATACAACGAGAAGGCGATGCAAGCGGGCATTTTAAAAATGTTGGCTAGAGACCGCACAATTACGTTTTGTAAACGAACTTATTACTCAGAGCCTCTTCACGTTTCTTAAAAGATACATTTTCATCTTTTATGTGCGATGTGACTTTCCCAGGTCGATAATGCTTATCTTTGGAGAGAGAGAGAGAGAAAGTGATTCCATCATTTTCTTGTTGCTCAGCATCCTTCGGAGGAAGTTCAATTTGCAGTGCAATGAAAAATGCCACAAAAGCGAACAATATAAAAGTGCTTCTATTTTTTTGGAAAGCAGTTTGAATGGCATGAATTATAGGCAATACGAAGAAGTAAAATTTTATACACATTCTACAGGGGCTCAGTAGAAGTCGTTGATCTCTAGAGCCACGTTGATGGGATCCCTAGGGATCCCGGCAAGGTCTCTTAATCCTAAGGACCTGTTAATAGTAGTGATCCTTACATCATTGCCAACCTCTCTGGTGACCTCTTCAAATCTGCATTTCTTGTC
This sequence comes from Dasypogon diadema, assembly GCA_006980735.1. Taxonomy (NCBI): domain Eukaryota; kingdom Metazoa; phylum Arthropoda; class Insecta; order Diptera; family Asilidae; genus Dasypogon; species Dasypogon diadema. Next base: position 58,583 of record QYTT01093642.1, on the reverse strand, counting down.
CTAATAATTTTATTTAATTTATTTTACAAAGTTCCCTACGACTTCATTTAATCCAAATATTTTAGTTTAGATGACAATATGATTTGTTGAGTAGCTCTGATAGTATTTTCTCTTGTTTTTTAGGAAGATGTGATTCGTTTATTGTTCCAGTCCTTTACGACTTATTTATCTCTTCTCTGGTAATACTTTTGCATAAAAAAGGCAATAAGATTATCGCATTCTTTTTTAAAAGTTTCCGCTTTATTTTGGAATTTATTTATTTATTTTCAGATCAGTGCCCTTTCCGAAAAATAAGAGCTACATGTACTACAGGACAGCCATTTTGGTCCTCTAATTTTCACAATTTATATTAATAATGTATCCTTGATTCCTTTCCACTGTTTCTCTGTTATGCTGATGATGCGAGGATTTGTCGCATAATTTTTTATAGACTGTGATCTCTTGATTTCTGACTTGGGCGACTTTCATAAGTGGCGTTCTGTAAGACAGTTTTCTTTTTGGTTTTTCCATTGATTGATTCCTCCTTGTCTAAGATTGAAAAAGCCAAAAGCAAAGGAGTTTTACTTAATATTATTTTTCATTTGAAGACAATATAGACACTATTATTAACAAAGCTCCAACCTTGAATACACAAGCCCTCTTTAATTTCCATTTTATCAGGTACATATTAAGGGCGCCGTTCAGTGATTTTTAACCAAAAATCGAGTTATTAATGAAAATGTTTTTTATTGCGTATTATGATACTTTAAGATGTGCTTTATAATGTAGTATTGTCCGATTTTAAATAATCCATATAGAAAATTGGTTTTTAAATGTTTTTCTAATTAGGTGCGTGGGTGAAAAACACAAAATCGGTACGCGCATAAGGCTCTAAAACAGAAACAAAAAGCAAAAGAACTTTCTAAGCAGAAGAAAGAAGGTACATGTTACGGTCCTGGGATGGCCAATTAAGAATATTAGATTTGTAATAGGTTTTAATATTGTTTTATGTAAATAAACCAAACTTCTTACTTTACCCGATTATCTTGAAAACCTTTTTTTTAACACTTTATCAACTTTAAAAAGTTAAAGGTATATGTACTAATTTCCATCCGATTTTGATGTAGTTTTGCTAAAATGTTCAGAATTTAATAAAAAGTACATTTATCAGACAGAATATTGATTACATAATTATATTGTACATATAAATGTAAAAAAATGAAGAAAAAAACACTACTTTAGGCCTGTTTTTGACTCTTCTGCATGAAATCGTAGATTCCCAGAAAACGATACATGGTATTAAAATTTTGTTTGACAGATCTATTCGACAAAAAATTCGAAACATTTTGACGCAAATTACATCAAAATCGGATAAAAATTGATGTACCTTTAACTTTTTGAAAATACCTCATATTTCATTTGTTATTAACAAAAACATGATTTGTTATTATTTTTTTTCGACAAACGAGTTGATTTTTGTGTTTTGCCCATTAATAGCTATTTGTAAAAAAAACTTCATCAAAATCTTTTGAATGGTACAGATTTTAGTCATTTTACTGGACGGTCCCCTTAACTGAATTGAAGCCGTTAATTGAAAAGTTTTAAGATTTGTTCTTCATGACCTGTTAACACTCTCGAATTGCTTGTTTTTTAACATTCCATTTTTTATATGTAACAAACATCGAACGTACTATAGTTTTAATGGGCCAATACCGTCCATATCTCGTCTATTCAACTCCTGTTTGAACTTTATTAACTTCCCATTTGGAAGTTATTGTAATGGGTCCGATTTTTGGAATTCAAAATTTCGATATATTTCCACATTTCGAGGTCCCTCGAGTCGAAATCCATCGTTTGTAGAGAGATGTCTGTGTGTGCGTATGTATGTACGTTCGTGAGCTTTTTTTTCTTTTCGCATATTTCGAGAACAAGAAATGATATCGACTCCAGACCAATTTCATTCGACGGATAATTGCATAATGAACATCAGATAAGGTTTGCAAAAACCTTAACAATTAAACTTTCAAAAGCAGAACAAAATGGTCAAATGGGAAGTTGGTAGTGTGGGTAGATCAGTCACGCCCAGTTTATTGATTCTTATTTATCGAAAAGCCGAGACGGCTTTGTTAATGGTCCGTTCTTCATTTCGATTTCCTGTTTTTTTCTTTTTCATTTGTTTTTTTTCTGTATTTAGCTAATACGAATCTGTCGACAAATAACACCGGGCTTCATATCAATGAAAAAAGAATACCTAACGACGAGCTTAGGCATAAGTCTAGCAGGGCTATTCCACAATCCATCGGAGAGGTTACGAACACGAAACTCGTAATACCTAAAAATCCAACCAAATTCAGCTCCTCAGATTGTTAAATATAATTTTTTTTTCGTGTTGGAAATTGCTACAACGAATTCTGCAATAGGTCTGTAGATAAAATTAAGCTTTGGATGTGTGGATTTTTTCAAATATTTCGGGAAACATCTGAACTCCATCTTTTGTATCTACAAAGAGGCAAACCCACATTACACGATGTAACAAGGATTTCAATTTAAAATTCTAACATTAGGGCATTTTTTTCTTGCGTAGAAAAGAACAGTCGTCGACAGTTACTGTCTTTTATTTAATTCAGTTTGTTACAATAGAGACGTAAATGTTTTCGCAAGAGCATGAAAATTGTCCGGTCTTTCAGAAAGCAATGCGTGTGATCTGCCTATGCATATTGACTTCATACAACCTTTGATTTAATCGACAAACAACCATCACCTAATGAATAAGGAAGTCAGTTACCTCAGTAAACACATGTGTCTCCATTAACGCCATTCCCATTAAATATGACTCTTGCAACAGCTTCTTACTTGTTTAGGTGAACGAATTTAGAATGAATTTCAATCTTAGATACCTCAATTACTTTGAGAGACAATGTATTACCTGAAGCCATTAAGGAAATTGAGCCCTATTTGTTCGTTGGTCTAAAATGATCAACTAATTGGGGTTTATTAAATCTCTGAAGAGGCAAATTGATAACATGTGACTAAAGAGGTTTTTTTTTTTGAACAAGTGCTGTCGGTTCCAGACTTCCTGTGTTGGACGCAAGGAGGAGTGTCAAGGTAATTCCAATTTCAGCTCTGTAAAACATTTTTACCAGAGTTCGTTCGGTGGCTCAAAAGCTTACCTCCATGAGCACATTTGATCGACAGATTAAACCCTTTGGGAGAAGTTAATTTCCAGCTACTTTACGTAGTCACAGTGCTCCTTGTTTTTCCATGTTCTGAGGGCACACTTTCTTTCCACACTCAATGAAAGACTTCTTCTCATGAATTATGTATGCGCCACGAGCTGGTGGCTTTGATTGTTCATCGGGATCAAGTCGATTTCAAGTCTTCGAGGTGGTTGAAAACTTACAACCTTTTCGGAAATTTAGAGCCTTGCGAACGCATCCCAAACACTACACCCAAACGAAAGTAGAAATCTCGTAAAGCGGAAGATTATGACAAATTAATAGTAAGGTTACAGCGTTCGGCCTCTTCTACGAGCAGAGCTGGTGTACAGCCATAGCCGTCATGATGAAGCAGTTTTTAGCACTTTCCAAGATTTAAATGGAATATAAATAGACGGATGGTTTGCAGATGTTGAAAAAATGTAATTACTGGTCAATGCTCTCAAGTAAATAAGTTTTGATTGTGGTCGATTTTGTTTTTAATGACCAGATTTTATCTTGTTGAGAAAATAACTGACCCGTAGAATTATTCAAGAACAAATTTTTGGATGTAAGCGCTAGAGAACTTGTTTTCCTACACTAGATGTGATCCTACTCTGTAACAGAGGTCATCAACATGCGTTCCACAAAAGCCGTGCATTCAATAAATTCGAAGTACGATTCTTCCATTCTGCTTCATTACTGAGCTTTATTTACATATCTTTTTTGTACAGCAGTAAAAATATATTATCTACATACTTGACTACAAAATTGAATCGAAAGAAATTGCAAAAACAGCTACAAAAAAGTCTGGAACACATTTGAAGTAATTACAAGGTTTTCCCATAATACATGAGCCGTTAATTTTGTAAGTGGAGTAAGTCAATTTTTGCAACCATAGTAGAAATTTATTTGAAAAGCTTAAATTACCCTTGAAAATGGTGACTTACCTCACTTTCAAAATTAACAGCTCACATAATGGTAATAGTTTATGCATAGATCGTAAGCTTCAGAGTATTATATTATGGAAAAAAAAACTAAAGGTATTGTGATTTCATGGGAGATTGAAGAATCGCTTATAAAGTAAGTCGCAAGTAATTTACGATTCAGGAGAAAACACTGATCTTTGCGTGAATAAAATTGTCTTAAATGACCAAATTAATCCTTTTAGATTTTTGGATCTCGGCACCTTACCTTTAACTCGTTTCGGGACTTCAATAATATTGATATTGACTCCCTTACATGGCACTCTATGTGGGCATGTGATAAACCATTGCAATTTTACCCCAAGTTAGTTAAATGTATTTTTCTCTATGTCCAGTAATTTTCCCAGTGCTGTTACACTATGCTTACTTAATTTCACCCTATAGGCTCGTGTCCTCAATACCAAGTTGTTTTTTTTTCATGGAGTGAGCTTAGAGTTTATTATTGTTAGAGGGAAGGTAGGGGAGTTTATTATTGTTATGGTCGGGACTGCTGGTCTCTGTGTTTCGTAAGTTTATTATTTTTCTTTATCGGATAGTTTATTCTACTACTACCTCCTAGCAGAGGGAAAACAGCCGCAGCCTACTACCGAAAAAACCCTCTGATGCTACTCCTTTAAATTTCAGACTGATTAGCATGCTCTGTTTTCTCTGTAAGGTTTTGAAGAATGTTATGTACGACCAAATCTTTAACTAGGTTCAAGGTAAGCAACAATTAACTCGGTTGTCACAGTTTCGCCAAGCCTCATACTTATGAAACTGCTGTATTTAAGCTATCCACGGACATTACAATGGCTTTAGCTGGACTCAACATTAATCCCTTAGTATTACTCGGTTTTTCTAAGACTTTTGATTCTATAGATAATCGCATTCCACTTCATAAAGTGTCATCTCGTTTCACTTTTGATCCATCAGTAGTATCATTTATCAGGGGCTTTTTGCCCTGCCGCCGTCAACGAGTTTTAATTAATGGGTCTTTATCATCTAATTTCCCATTGAACGGGATATCCCAGGAGTTCATATTAGGTCCACAACTTTTTTGCTTATTCATCAATCACCTATTCAACGTTGTTTACTTAAGTAGGCCAATCGATTTACTGGAATCAGCATCAGCATTAGTTTCTGATCCAAGCACAAGTTGATCCGCTAAAATTGCAATACAATAGGTATATCACATTCTATAGTGGAAATACAGACGCAAATGTGCCGCCACCGATATATTTCATATAATTGAACTGCGCATACTGCATAAGATCACTACCGTGAGGATTGAACTCAATAGAAACACTGTGATAAACTCAACCTACCATTAGTACAATATATCCCAAGTTGCGTAGTTTATGGCTCTTTGGTGACATATTGCCCAGTTATGTCCGTTTAAAACTTATGAGTGTGCACGCAAACTTAAGTTAGATTTTAATGACTGTACTCAATTCACCTATGGCAAAGGATTGGCTCTGAAGATAACATGATCTTATAGATGCTATAAATTAATTCAAAACATAGGCATTAGCAATACTTTTAGCCTCCTTTCTGGCTGAAGATCTGAAGGAAATATTTCATTTATCATATTCAATAGTTATGTATATTTCCGTCATTATGGAAGCTCTCCCATGTTCAGCTAGTTCCTGAAAAAGAGATGCATGTGATCCGTTTCTAACTACAAAATTATAGCAACTAATTTGATTCTGGCAAAAGTTTTTGGGCCTATCATTAACACACAATTGATAAAATATCTCGAGACATAACACCTAATCCATGACCGTCAATATGGCTTTCGCTCCGGACGTTCAACCAGCATTCCTTACCGAGCTATGGAATCATTATCTAC
>QYTT01093642.1:34731-45999 GCA_006980735.1 Dasypogon diadema | reverse complement strand
TACCAGGGCTACTTACCTTATTCTTCAAAACACCAACGTTTACTTTACCTTGTCAAATGAAATTTGAACCCTAACCTTAAGCAAATTCTAGATATTTGGCATTATTCGATGGATTTTTTATAATCAGGCCGTAAAATCACAATAAGGGTGGTTATACATACCCAGTAATCATTACCAAGTCTATTCCTTAATAACTTTCTGTAAAGGCAGTCGCTTACTTGGTTGATTACAGTGACGATTACTTAACCTAGGGTGGTAGTTACCTACAACAGTTAAACATTTAGAGGACGGTAGGTAGTTACGTGGTCCTTTACCATAAAGGCCTTCAGTTCAGGAGTGAAAGGAAACTCATTTTAAAAGAATGTTTCGCTTTTTGTTCAACACAAAAAAGGTTTCGCATTTTAGAAAAGATTCACGAAGATTAATAACTTTATCTTCTCATCACTTCTAAGACTCCACAAAATTAATCAGCTACGCATAACTAGCGCTTATATATGAACTACGAATTGTTCGATTTGCAGAATATTTTTTACACTTGGGAAATGACAAGACCAATACCTTCTCTATCAAATCTGTATTCAATGGATAATTACCGTATCCATTACAACACATTACAATGGTAACCATTTACATTTTGAAGAAATTTCTCGGAAGAATTCTTCAATTACGAGTCAGAGAATACTGGGTAGCTATAGGAGTGCGGGATTATAAGCATTTGAATTTATTTTGATATAGTTTTATTTAATGCTTCATTGTTGGACCAGGCACCTTTTGATATCGGTTTTTTTAGTGAATGTGAACACTTCAGGATTTTCACATGAAAATGATTACGTATCTGTAGTTCTTAAATGACACATTACTGATCCTTGTTTTGTTGGATTGCTAAGCTTCTAGTCTTTTGCTATCATTCCTGTTTCGGAACCCCATTATTAAAAAAAAGAATTCCAAACTTTTCTCCGTTCTATCAGATAACATCGCAGCGGTGTGTGTCAACAATAAGCATTCTTCTTGCTTCTCGAGTGTAGTATCATATATATGTATATAGTTTTCAAAAGTGATAATTTAGACTCTTTTGTTTGTGTACAATTTTATCTGACTTAATTTTCCTTTTAAATAATTTACTCCACTAAAAGTATTATACTCTTTATTATAAATGAAACCCTCCTCGAAGGGAATAATAAAAGTCGATTCGGATGTATGAAATTTCATGGATGTGAATATGAATTACCTGGACTTTTCATAACTTAGTGAATATATTATTTTTTATTTTGAAAAATCTTTGCAGTTGTCTTATTTCGAATAATTATTTCTGCTTTAAATTCCGTTGGCACTCCAATTGGACCATCAATTTTAGGTGATTTTTCATTAAAACCTGTCCAGAAAAGAAGAGATTTTAAACATCCCCCATTTGAATATAAAAAACGCCATCACCAGGAGGGTTAGCTTCCTAGGAGCTACAAAAAAATGGAATGATCCAAAAAAATGCGAAGACACTATGAAATGAGATGTGACATGAATTCATAGCTTTTTCAGAAAACTTTGTGCGATTCATTTGTTTCCAGTGTGCACATAGGCACTCAGAATATGCCAAGGCAAATCAGCGCTTCTTGAGCTGGGGCAGCACATATGCATAATTCGTCAAAACAAGTCAACCCCAATGGAAACTTTTTTGCATACCTATGATGGAGAGGCAGCCATCAGTGGGCCTGGAGTGACGTTAGTGAAAACACTGGATGGCCTAAAAGACAATTTTGTATGCAGTTTAAATTAGGCACATGCAACCGAAAGAAAGAGGACGGGCAACGGTCTCTAGCCCAAGTTCTTTATAGCCAAAGATCAATGAAAGCCATCGGAGGAACCGAGTAGGGAATATAGGCGAACTGGCGAACAAGAAATCTGCGGCTGGTTGCACTGTGCACCCTGCTATGTCTGTGTGCAGCGACTAAACCCCGCCTACTGACCACTCAGGGCTTCGACTATTTCATTTCATCGAAATAAATCAATCATTCAGCGTCTCTCATTCTACCTATGGTGCTAAAGAATGCTCTTGTTTCCTCTACGAGCCATGGAAGCCTTTGAAAGTAGTTGAGCCCCAACGTGCTACAATTCTGCACAATTTCTCTGTACTCAGACGGTGGATGGCAAGGCGGCAAGGCTGGGTGATGGAAGTAGTTTTGCACTACGGATCGGCCCCCAGCCCCGCAAATCATCATCGCCTCACCGGTGGTAACAGAATCTCGCTGCAACTATTCCACCGCGCGTATACACTCTTCCCTGCTTTAGCCGTCCTGGCGTTGGACTGGGACTCCTTCCTTCTTCTGTGCGAACGGGGATGTATGCATATGCAGCCTTTAATACTCCAGAGGAGCCGATGCCGTTTATGATGCTGCTACTGCCCACAGCAGTGTACCTCGATGCTAATTAAATTTTGAAATTTTTCTCTCAAATTCAACGGCCCAGTCTTACTGGCGCCCTGGTCATTGCTTCGATGCGATATGGGCCTGTGCTACAGCTGCCCCCAAGCTCCACTGCTACTGCTATTGCTACCGTTGATGCACCTACCATCAACGACCTACCTACATTGCAGTGCCTTCTTATTCCTTTAGTTGGACTTTTTATATTTTCTCTTCTTTTTCGGTGCTGTGATCAAAGAATAATTTTGTCTACAATTGAAATTCGATTTTAATTGATTTTCTCTGGGACGAATATATTTGGATGGCATCTGCAAATCCTATGTGCTTCTGTATCTCGCTTAGCTACAGGTAAAATAGAGCGCTGAAACTAGCATTTACCTTGTATGGAAGTTATAAAGAAGAAAAAACAAAATCCCTGGGAAGAGCAGTACCAGTAGTCCTTTTTAGGTAGGTCCAACGGAGCGTTCCAATTCGAAAGTTGTCTGAAATGGAAAACATTGCAAGTTTGAAAAGAACTACCAACCTTAAAAATTAAATAAAAAATTGTTTTCACGCGTTACATGTATTGAAAAATAGTCTAAAACACATATCCAGTAGCGCTTGATATTTTATTTAATGTGCCAAGCAAAATTCAAATGAAAAAAGGGGCCAGGAGGTAAACTGCTTTCGTTATGTTGTTATTTGATCGGTGTTTTCTCGTGCACATAAAACATCTGATTTCAATTTGAAAAAACGCAAGAGATTCTAGTTTGTTGGATATTGAAGAAAAACACATTTTTGCAAATAAATAATGTCCTGAAGCCGGGATGTCTCACGATGTCGGTCGCTATGAATTAGGGTCTCTCAAAAAAATTTCAGCTATTTAAATTGGATAGAAAATTACAAAATATTGTGCGAAAAAAAGGTGATAAGAAAACAAAATCTTCAAGTTATAGTAATGATGAGTTTTAGCCCAGAAGGCGCACTTCTCACCGGGGAGCCGAGAATGATTTTCCTATCTTCGCATAAGCGGTCACACGTTTCAATGGAAATGTTTTGAGAATAGGCTCCCACACCGGCATTTGCCTTAAAGGATACTCTGCCCAGAAACTTCGAAGAGTTACTGTTGGCGTCCAAAAGCTGGTGGATATAAACTATATCGGAAACTTTACGTTGCTTTTCCAAGCATGAGTTTCCGTGCATGATAGGATGAACGACTCATAGGGTCGCTCCAAGTTTCAAGAGAGATCTCTAAGCTAAAATCGAACCCTGAACAAACTCAACACGGCCGATGCGCACAGCATAAAAAGGATTCCCTACCTGTGATGCTTATTTAAGCAGTGGTCTGACGAACGCTTCCTAAAGATTGACAAAATCTCATATTTATTTATGTTGAGCTCTAAGTGATCGTGTCCATATTAAGAATAAAGGTTATTTAAGTCCTCCTGAACAGAAGCACAGTGACTGACATCACAGATAAAGAAATGCATCTTCATATCGTCAGCATAAATTAAAACTTTGGAATGCCTCAAAAGCTGTACAATGTCGTTAATGGAAAGGACAAAAATAAGAGAACCGAGACAACTACTCTGAGGTACCCCAGACATGACCTCTATGACCCTAGATCGAAAATCACGAAGAAGCACTTTTATGAGTAATGTGGGTTTCTATAATTTTAAGGATGGTGCTGTATTTATATGTCGAAACTTCCGGATAGTCTGTTTTAGACTTACATGCTCCTACGGCTAGTCAATACTAGAGGTGCAATTAAACTCACCAGGTAAATACTAAGCACTTTTTATACTTCATCTGTATATTTTTCTCCATTTTCCATACTATTTTTCCACTTAAAGCTAAAGTTTCGATACCTTTTTTTTTAAACTGCCAAAAGAAATAATTTCAAAAGTACGGCAAGCAACTCTGACTACCGAATAGGTACTACATCCGATAAAAATAAACCAGACGAGTCACTCTGTCTCTTCTGATCTATCAATGAGTAGTAGGCATTATCTTGATGGAATATAAGCCGTTTGTATTGGTCGATATTGCTTGTCTTTCTTCCAGAACGGCTTTTAAAGGATGCAATTGTTATCAGTAACTTCTTGTTACATTCCATAAGTTCAAAGTAGATATCCTTTTTATATTCCACCAAAAACAGAGAAAACCCTTTTGTGGTGTGTATCGTATATTTAAAACAGTTCATGCGATATCTATTTTTCTAATTTTGATAACTTCCCTAGACTGTGTATGTGATAAGTTATACAATAGGTTAAAACGAGCAGAGTAACTAATTCTTGGATCGCTACAGACGAATTGAGTTCCATCACAGTTCGCATAATATATCTTCGTCAAATTTTACCGGACTTCCTAAACAAGACCTGAGATTATAATACCGTCTATGGAACTCCTCAGGCCCTCCTTGAACATGGTTTCCGTTAAGCAGATTTTATTTGATTAATATTGCGACCCGCTGTGGTAGGTTTGCGAAAAATTCGCAGTTCAAGTCCAGAATGATGTTAATTTACGGTCAAATTTTCTCTTATTTGAACACTCAAAACTTTGCTTTACCATAAGCACTATCCACAATGTCTGGAGAAAACAGCAAAACAATAACAAGCAATTTTGTTGCTGTCTGATCTGGTCTGCTCCAGTCGCAAGATAATGTGGCTGCTGCCATAGTAAAATATGTGTTTATTTTTGTCGGCCTTGTTTTGTCTGGTCTGCTCTGCCACGGTCTGACGGTCAACTTGCAACTTAGAGGGTATTGCAAAGAAAAGAAATTGGTAATAATGCTACACTGAATCGAAGTAGACGTCCAATATCGTAATGTAGAAGACAAGATAAATCAAACGACTTTTAAGTGCGTGCGCCGCAAATGAAGAATTTTAAAGGCAAGTGTTGTGCCCATGGAGGCTGGGTCAATACGTACCCGTGTTAGAAATGAGATTTCAAGTTTTTAACAAACGTTATTTTTCAACGTAATCTCCTTTTAAGGCGACACACTTTACCCAACGCTTCTACCAATTCCTAACTCCTTCCAAAAACACGATTTGTCAAAGTGTTCAAAATAGGCTTCTGTCTCGACTTTTACCTCCTTGTTTGAACGGAATTTCCTTTCCGCGAGGTTGAGGTACAGAAAGAGGTCGCAAGGAGCCAGGCTGGTTCAGTACGGAGGGTGCAGCAGCAGTTCGCATCGCAATTCATGCAATTTTGCGGCGACGACTCCGGATGAATGAGTGCGTTTTTCGTGGTGAAACAGTTTCCTTATCAAATGGAGCTGTGTCATCTTAAATTTCTCGTTGAATCGGTCTAATCATTCGCTGATCCAGGATCTTTCTGATCGTTTCTTAAAAAAAGTCCATATGATTATTCCTTTCGAATCCAAAAAAACGTGGCCATTATTTTTCCGATCTTGAGAGCAGATTCACAACTCGATGTAAAAACTCCTATGATTTTTGTTTAAAGAGCTCCGTATCCGCTGCTTGTTGTCCACCGTGAGCAATCGCCGTACCCATCGGGTTGACAGCTTTCTCACTCCTAATCTACCATGTAAAATTTTGATTATCGTTCCGTATTTCAAGCCTACGGTCTCTGTTAATTCGCGCACTTACCTTACGCAATCAGCCAGAGTTATGTCGTGGACATTTTCGACGCTTTCCTCAGTAACCACGTCTGCTGGGAGGCCTGGGCGTTCTTCATCAAAAACAGATGTTCGCTCATGTTTGAATTTCTTGAATCAATACCTCGCGGTTTTCGTAGATGGCGAATGGTTCCCATAGACAGCATATAATTTCGCTTTTATTTCTACGCACGTTTTTCCATCCAAAAATAAAAGCCGAATTACGGATTCTTATTGCTCTTTTTTTTTATTAATTCTCCCTCGTATGCGAATCCAAAATTTTACATAAAAGGCGGTTTGCCAGAAATATGTGATACAATTGACAGGATTCTTTTAAACATAGATGCATCGTCACAAGATGAAGCAGTGTTCGTAGGCCTTCATGGGGATAATTCGTTAAATCTTATGCTCTTTTGCAGTCCCGATTTCAAAGTTCTTTTGCATCAGTGCAAATACGCCAAGAAGAGTGCACGATGTAACAGTTGTAAGGAACAGTTATTTATGTAATCCTCAGAAAACTCATATCCGTTGAAAATATTATTAACATAAAAGAAGAGGCATTTTTTTAAATTTTCATAGTTAAATCCTCATAATTCAGATCTGTCCATCTTTCTGTTATAGTTCATTTCTGTAATGAACAAAGTAGTGCCGCTGGTAGTGGGTAGTATTTACTAAATCATATCTGCAGCATTGATGTGGAAGGTATACGCTTTTTGTGCAGTGTAATTACTTGCCGCATTGCTTGGTAATGCAGAAAGTAATGTCTCCTTTACAATTCTTTTGATGCTTCCTTCCTATTACCAGTAACAACCTACGAAAGGACTTCCATACCTATGACACTTCCATGTTAATTGTAATTAACAAAATAATGCTACTGGTAATGTAGTAGTAGTAGTTACAAAATCATGTATTCAACCTTAGTGAGGAAGCTCTTGCTTTCCCTACTGGGACGGCATAGACATACAGAGGAAATTTGGCCCTGGTCAGGTTTTTATTGCTGGCTAAGACCCTAATGGCGAACGTTAAATTATTGTAAGGTGTTCACTCTTAGGTTACTCAAGATCACAGATTATATCCTGAATGATGTTCGGTATATCGATTTTCCCTCCAGGTCCCAATAATTGATTGTCATTCGAATATTTTGCAATATAATTCTTTAATTTGAAGGTAGCCAGGTCTTTAATCTGGAGTTAGAATAGCAGCGGACCCAACATAGAACCCTGAGATACACCAGAACTCAAACGCACTTCACTTGAATAAGAACCGCTCAAAAACGATTTGAAATATATGTATGTAGCTTTCAGAGATTAGAGGAAATCATACTGGATTCTAAGTTTTGAAAGTAAAATTTTGTCATTAATTATATTGAGAAATAAGACAAATACGCGATCCCGATTAAGACCTGTGTTGGAGTCTGCTTAGTGACGCTGTTAATTTTTATATAAGAGGCTCGGCATAAGTTTCAGCATCTCAGCTGATATAGGTTCTTTTTAATTTTCAATGGTTTGTGAATGTCCCGCCATTTAACGTTTGCCTATTATTCTTTTCCGGAGAAGCATGTATCTCACCATTTTTTTTTTAACCAAAAATAGGAGTAGAAGCCGTTCTTCACCTCGCAGAATAGAAGGCCCTAAATATAAACATCATAAATTCCATAGGCATTTTTTGTAATTAAAATCGCATAACATTATTATTGTGATTATTTAAAGTGAATTATCCCCTAAGAAAGGCGTCTAATTAAATATTTATGAGGCAACTGCCCTCTGGTCAATACACACATGTGTAGCTCTATGATAAATATTTTGAAAAGTTTGCAATAAGTGTGGGCATGTTATTTTCCAAGTTACATGCACAAATTCCAATTAATTACATGATCCACTCCAAATTATTTCATTTTCTCATCAACAACAAGCAGAAAAAGTGTGAAAAAAAACCCAGCCGGCACTTAGTCTCCTTATTCCTCCCTGAAGAACATTTTGCTCAAGATTGCTTTATTATGCCACGAAGAGCATAGATGTTTTGTTTTATCGTAAATGATATAATCTGCTGGTGAGATGGGATCCTTTTCCGGCCATGATGCTCTTTTTTTTATTTTAACTCCCATAACACCAGAATACGACGGTGATATAAATATTCATCACTTTCTTAATGTAACGGCGCACAACTGCTCAGGGAATGGGCTGAACGATACTTGCGTCCTCCCCTGCCTTCTCAGCAGGACCAGCACTTTATACCGGCCGTGGCTGTGAAACTGGAAGACAAGCTCTAGGAGTATTCGAATTAAAATATAAATTTTTAATATTAATTCATAAAATTTAAATATTTACATTACTTAATTTCACATTTTCTTCTCGGTACGGAAAACTCATCCGTTTTGTTCTTGTGGCTGTTGCAGAGGACAAGGAGTGAACGGCAGGATTATTCTCCATCTTCCGCATTTTGGATGGAGGTGGTTAATCCAGTGGAAGATTGTGTCGGTATAATTTAAAGATATTTCACCTTTTTTGAGTCAAGGCTGCGAATTAATGGTGTCATGTTCAAGATTTGTCGTATGTGTGAATATTTTTAAATTAGGTCATGCATTTCAAGGAAACGTAGGTATAATGCCTGACAAAGAAAAACGGGAATTTTTTGAGAAGTTGAGACGGTATGAAAGAATTTAGCGGGGAATGTAGTCTGAAAGATTCGAGCTGTAGATATTAATAATTATGTCCGGAGCTATTGGCTTTAGCGACAATATAACAGCCTGGCCTAGTTTTGGTTCTTTAATAGTTTGGCAGAAAATGATAATTCAGTCTTCAGGACATACAAAATCCCGAGCTTGAAGTTCAGTCCCATTTAGGTTGGGCGAGATAATTTTATGTATGGCTGCCCAGATGGGTATGAATATTTGTCCACAAAAAGCACAAGCCTTACATTTAAATATAGAATTCGATATCTGTCAAATTCAACGCTGACTTTACATGTAATAGCGTCTCCATTTCATCAATACCAGCTCTAATATTGTCTTTGAGAGCTTCAGTTATCGACAAAATTGGGGTAAACTAGTCTCCTCACGAAAGAAGCTTCGGCTTGTCTCTGGTTTCGTTCCGAATAAATCATTTGGCCAGGACAAAAAAGTAGTTAAATTATAGTAGTATATTAGTTTTCGAAAAAAGGCGACCCGATGTTATTACCGGCCAAAAATTCATGACAAACTATGACCCGTTTTTAATGGAAAAGTTTCTTGAGAATTGATGTTGTTTGATCTTCAGAGCCCCATATAGGGTAGTTCTGTTCATTGACGTACCTACAAAGGTAGAAATCTCCGTACTTCCAACATCCAAATCCTGTTAAGTCTCATGAAAATAGTTTCTTATAAATTTTCGATAATCTGAATATTTTTTAGTCTTTTATTGTTTCCAGCGTCTCTATTACAAATATTCTGGTCCTTCGAGCCAGATAAGGATAGTAAGGAAATTTTTTCGATATGAGTTGTACATCAAAATCGTCCTTATCATCTTTACGACATATGTATAAACTTTCCACAGCTTTCGCAATCTAAAGTGTATTGTTTTTGATATACAAGTTGCATAAAGTGAGTATAAAACTTATTAATGAGATTATTTTGTTTTTTAAATGTTGTTGATCTTGAGCTAAAAAAAGTAGACAACATTTTTGGTGGATATTTTTAAAGTACCTAATAAAATTGTTGGATTAAATTTATCAAAACGAGTATAGCAAAGACCAAGGTAGTTATTCTTGTTGGTAGAATTACGTACGTATCAGGAAGTTCATGATAACTTTACAGAAAAGGCAACTGCTGAAGAATTGAGGGACATGAAAACTGTAGAAACTTCGATGGTCGTCACTTTCAGCTAATAGCACCATCATAAGTATTCCTATGAATTCAACACTATCAGTGTAGCAGATTAAATTGCCTAAAGTGAATATCAGGAGATATTCACTTTAGGCAATAGTGGATATTAGGGAATCTTACTTAGACTGCCCATCTTTTAGAGATATTTACTTGTCTTTAATCCAGAAAGAATAGTCAAAGGATGGACTACCTTATATTAACGCTAACTGGGGACAAAGCTTAAAAAACACTCAATTCCTAAACAAGTTCTGAATTGTGTACTGTGTGCTGGAAACTTCTAATGAAATTCGTTGAATATTAGGCATCTCCAACACATTGTGTGCCATGGGGGCCACCGATGATCCCCATTTAAAAGCTGTCTCCGGAAAAATTCATTTTAGCATGTAGTTCTCTCACGAAAGTTTTTATGCTAATTGTGGCATTCAATGTGTTAAGCAAGCTTTAAAGGATCTGGAAAATTTGAAAAGGCTGACCGAACTCTGGAATGATTGGTTAGTGTTTCTTTAGTCAAATAAATTAGATCAAACTTACCTTCATATGTATATTAAAATCCATAAATTATGTTCAGATGCAGAGTTTCTGACGAGTATTATGAAAATTTTCGCAGAGAATGGAGTTTTTTGAAGATTACTTTGACACAGGTTGGACCTCCAAAGAAAGTCACAGAAAAGGCGTTGAATTTTTAAAACGAGTTGTTTTAAGTGATGCAAGACTGAAATCTGAAGAAATTGCAGTTTTCAGAGATTTTGGCACTGTGAAAGAATCTTCATATTCGATTAAAGGGCACAATGCAGGGATGACTTGTGGATAATATTAAATTCTGCATAATTTCCGAACGATTATCATGGAAAAACATGCGGAAAAATTATAAGGGATTTCTTTCTGAGAAAGAAAATTCAATAGCGGTGGTGAAATTTCAAGTACAGGCACAAGTACCGGAATTGAAAACTTAATTTTTTCATTACGCCGACAGGTACCGACAGGTACTTTTTTCCTGTACAAGTACTTGTACTTATATTGTACTATAATAAAATGTGCTTAAGTACTTTACAACTTTTGTTTGAACCAGTTAATCTCTTAATTTTTTATAATATTTTTTTCTCTTTTCCCGAATATTCTTGACTAGTTGACTTGTTTTAGTAGTACAGGTTTTTCCGAAACTGTGGAACAATTTTTTCATTATACCTAACAAAGACAATAGAAACAAAATTTCAAATTAGAGATCGATAGGAAAATTGCTACGGGCCATGGTTTCTGGAATCAATAATTTATTTATTTTATCAAAATTGTATTAAAGTGCTAAAATTGTATCTCTTTCCATCTATGCTTTTGAAATGGATTTAGATATTTCTTCTTATCTGAGAGAAATTATCAGCTGACTTTTCTGGGATTTAAGT
>QYTT01093642.1:0-23162 GCA_006980735.1 Dasypogon diadema | reverse complement strand
TTTGCTTTTGATTATAAAAATTCTTATTGGGCTGTCAGCTCGTAATAACAAAAGTCCTTGAAGTTTTAAAGGATTAAATATTTCTCAAATTGCATAGTTCCAGGTGCTGGAAAAGTCCGGAGTGCAAAGGGTTAATATTCTGACCTGTCGTTTGTATAACAAAATCTACGCGCTTTGCCATTTTCTAACTACTAAACCACTATTTCCCCAGTTTGCAAATCTCCCAGAATACCCTGATTCCTTCCCATTTCCTAGAAAATCTATAACCTTGAACAAATGCTATCTGAAATTGGCGTTGAGAATTAAAACGACATTTTTTCTAGCGTACAGTGCTTTATATGGCACAAGAACTTTTTATTTTTAGTCAGTTGGTGTGGCTGGAACAGGGTGTGCCATGAACTGGATATCTCACAATACTTCTTTTAAATGTACTATGTAACTGTGTCCTTACAGTGGTACACGTATACACGATTTTTCTATAAATTGCAAGTCATTGCATATTGCATGGGTGGCACAGTTTTCTATTACAGAGAACTTTTACCGGAACTTTTGCACCGAAAGGTGTTAATAATTCAAAAAGAGCACTTCAATATATAATTAAGTACCCGGCCGGTCCCGACACTCAACTACCTCCACGCTCTAGACGAACTCTTCTTAATTATTTATGTGGGCCGAATTCATTCAGGACCTTCTCATTTTTCCATTGTGAAGTGATTCAGCTGTGTCCTTTAGGGATATAATAAATCTCACATTTTGTTTTGTTATTGTATGTGATAAAAGGAGTGTGTTTGATTAGGTAGCCTAAAGCAGTTCTACGAGTTCAGTCTGGTCGAGTTATATGTGTTCCAAATGGGGGAGTAAGTACTGCTCAACTTTTGCCATTAATTGAATTTTATTGAGATAGATTTGACGTTGAAAAATTACTGAGTAATAGTAAACTTATCCTCTTACATTTTTGGGTATAAAAATAATAAAAAATAAAACAGAATTTTGTGTTTTGCAAAAGTCTTGGATTTGTTAATTTTATTTTTGGTAGAGGTGCAAACTACGTCTCTTTATAAATTTATCTTTAGATAGACGGGAAACTTTGTGGGAGTATTGATATAATTCACGTATATGTCAGGTATTGATTGGACATACGTATAGTGTGCATTTTAACGACGCATTCGCATTGCGTTTTCTTTTAGAGTAAACATTTTCAATATTAATCAACTGAAGTTAGTTGCAATTGTTTTTCTGAAACATTTATTATTAATTGTTAGAATTGTTAAAAATAAATGCTATCGGTTCTAATAAATGTTTCAGAAAAGAAACTTCAAAACTTGTATAATACGAGCTACTGAAAATCTATATGATTCTACATCTTATTGCAAGATCACTGCTATAGGACAATACGTAGCCAATACTCCAGAGTATCAAACGCATAGTTTTTCGAATGTCTTTCAAGATCACATCTCTAAACATCGTGAACGCCCCAAGTTTATACAATTTAAAAATTTTAATTTACATATTTTCAATCCCTACCAAAGTCCCTCCTAAGCATATATATCAATTTTTCGGTGTCAAAAAAGGCACACTAAGCACTATCAGGGCTCAATTGCACCTTCACATACATTGGCGACATTCTAATAGACAGTAAACTCGGAAGCGAACACAAAGGTCACAAACACATTCCCTTTACTAGACTTTAAAAATACGGAGTAATCATACCCCAGATACGTTAATTTTCGGCGTACGTGAGCTCGAATTTCTAGATCACAGAATAAGCTCTGAAGACACACATCCCTAACCACATAGAACAGAAGTTATGAAAAATTTCCCACGACCCACAATACCCAAGAAGCTCCAACCTTTTTGAGCATGATAAATTGTTACCTTCGCTTTCTTCCTCAAGCCGATAAGTTAGCCGCGCCTTTATATGACCTACTCAAGCAAGAAAGTAAGCAAGGAAAACAAAACAAGGGTATTCTCCTCAATTGACAAAATATACATGATCAGATTTCCATTTGTCTGAAAGAAAACTTCAGAAATTTACTTTGCGCCCATCCAAGCCCCCGGAAACTGACATTTAAAATCTTTCCCAGTACAAATGCATTTTAATACGTGATTCTCCCACGAAAGTTATTATGGTACTTGCAGCACACAACGTGTTAAAACAACATTTTCACTATTCTTTGAGAGTAATTAAGGCCAATATAGTGATTAAATGCCTCTTTTTGTATTGCACAACTTTTGTCACAAATGGTTTTTTCGAAAATTTATAATTACTGAGTATTAACTCAAAAGGGTATCTGACATTGAGGTGACCCCTGCAGCCTGTTTTGGCCCATAAGTGAACCACGTATTTAAAAGTCAACTTTCATGGTCTCTCCATTTCCGATGTCAAAAATTAAAAAGAAATATATACATTAAAAATATTGAGTTGATCCCCAAGAGACCTCTAAAAGTAAACTTAGCTCAAGGTCACAGCCAAATTCTCCCTTTGCTGTGTTCCAAGTGCCGTCCGAAGAATGTTACCCCGAAATTTTTACTTTTCGAGATTTTACGCCGTCCTTTTACATTTTTTGTACTCTGTATATTATATGGACATTTGTGAAAAAGAAATAAATATATTGTAAATATTTTTATGTGAAATAATTTTTTTTGGAAAAGAGATTACGTATGCTGGATTTTCATTTAACAAATAAGCAATTAAAATTTTTATATGTCAACCTTCTGAAGGAGTTGGCTCATTTTCTACCAGGATGTCTACCAAATTCCAATTCTCTAGCTTAAAGCGTTCTCGAGATAGCGATTGGGCAGCAGGAAAGACAGACGGGCAGGCAAACAAACCGGCACCTATTAAACGATTTTGTTTTCAATCCCATTATTTTCAATACAGTTTATTATATTATATAGCATGAAATAAGCGATCTCAAATATCTATATGGGATTATTTTCGCGACGATCGCGTCTTTAAAAAAAAAAACTGACATCTTCAACCGCCATATTTGAACCGCCATCTTGAATTATTAAAAGTTAGTATATCAAATTCGTAATCGCCATTTTGCGAACATTCAACTGACATTTAAGAAAATCTTGTCCGCCATATTGGATCCGTCAATTTTAATGAAAGAAATTCGACTCTAGATTCGCAATCAGAGACCTCGAAAACCGGAAAAGCTGTATATGCTAATATAATTGTACACATACACTCAGACTAGGTATATACGCATGTGCTTCTAGGGGGATTTGTCATGATTTTGTAAAGGCCAATTAAATAATTAGCTTGACAATGCCCATAAGAAGGCGAAACGCGTCGCGAGTAAAATTACATATTTAATATCAATAAATATTGTGGAACTAATTCAAGTGCTTTTATAAAAAAATGGTTAATAATTCCAACATGTTCCATCAAGTGCCAACAAAAACATCTATCAATTCAATTAAAGACAATAACATTAATTCTTATGTGACTTACAGATTAATTAGATTGTTTTTACTTTATCGTAGCTTGGTCCGAATCAGCTTACGAGTTGTTTTTTTCTTTCGGTAACATGTTCATTCAACATTGGGTATCATGTTATGGAGCTCCAATAACTTGAAAACGACCGATCAAGGATCTCGAACTGGGATATTTATTATTTAAAGAACTTTCAAACATATCAGGCAACCATTGAATCACAACCCCTACATACCATCCACAATCAAACAGGTGTATAGAACGATTCCATCGCCAACTTTAGGCGAACTTTACTTAACAGTTGGGTTACCACGTAAGCTAGTTGCTTCTGAAATTCCTACAAAAACTGAGATCACAACTATTTATAATAGAGAAGTGCAAAAAAACGATTGAAAAAGTACGATCGGAACCGAAGAGATAAGTAAGCAAATAAAGATCGGCAACACAGACCAATAACAAAGACCAATCAAACAAGTTGGGTGCGCTTGGAAAAATTTATCCGCTTAGTTTGACACCTATAGTCAAAAAAAAGAAAGAAAGAAAGAAAGAAAGAAATAAAAAAAGTAGGCTATATTAATTGGCACGAGGGGAGTCAGCGGTTAGAGCACCTGACTGGAAATCGAGAGGTCGCTGGTTCGATTTCAGTCCTAGACGCTCGCTTTTTTCGTGCCCATACACTTAGGATCGTTAAAATAAATGTTTCAATAATTTACCATCATTGAAGTCTGCAGTCAACTGATGTTGATCACGTGGAGTGTAAACATGCAAAAATAATTATGCAAAAAATACTATTATATTTGACCTCGCTAGAGACGCAGATCCAAAGAGCGTAAATGGTTTAAGTCCCAAATCCTTGTCTTCCTAGCGAAGGTTATAGTACGCCTCTCAATCGCGTTGATAGTGGGGTTCTGTTTTTCACACTATTCTTTCACAACTCGGAGAGCATATCTTATGATATTAGCGGTGATGGAAATAAACTTGCTCCTCACCAACAACCCAACCTCATTCAAGTAGCCAATGACTTGAACATCCGTCCCTCCAAGTCTCAAAAGGAGTCAACTGTGACATTTCATAGAAAAGGAAATAACACCTTTTCCCATGGACATCCTCTTAGGACCCATCACCGGTATGGATCTGATTTTTTTAAAGATATTTTCTAAGTTCATAATAAAACTCTATGATGTACATAGCACAGCTTAGCCGGAAGAAAATTTTAGGGAAGAGAATATTGGGAAATTTTAACCTCACAAATGTTTCAAGTAAGCCACAGTCCTTCGCAAATTGTCCTGTCTTATCAACATCAGACTAATCCCCCGTCTTCACAAGGCAATTATCAATTTTCTATCCTGAATTTGGTCGAAAACGCCTTCAATGTCCATCACAGTGACTGAACCAATACTTCCTGTAATCAATTTCGTCTCTGCCCCTCTCTTCTAGTTTGCGGTTTCATTTTCCAGAGAATTTCCCATTTCTTATTAAGTTTTATTAATGTTGTTTTTCTGAAGGGAAAGTTAAGATTTCTGAGGCAAGATAGTGCTCTCCTTTATCAGTGATTTATCGTACATGGAATCGATAGATCTCAATACAGAAATCAACTATACTGCTAACCACATTCATGTATGATATGTTCAGCAACCGCAAACAAACATAACTCTAATGGCCTATAACAGAGTCAAGCAAAAAAGTTACATTCCTTCATTTTTATGAAAAGTGGAACTAGCGAAAACTAATTGTGCATGGAATTAATAAAATCTGCTGCAAAATAGCCGTCCTAAACTCCGCCTGGAAGTAAATTACCATACCATAGAATTCTCCTATTGCTGTGAATCGCCCGGAATAACAAGTCGTTCTTAATTTGAATACGAGACAGCACTTAGCAGCCATTATGCATAGGTAACACTGCCAGAACATTTGTAAAAGTCCGCGAACCGGAGCAGTACTGGAGAGCAGCACGCTATCCTTTACACAATTTATTGTGCTGTTCGTATAAAAATACAGCTGAGCTGAGTCAGAAAAAATTAAAAAAGTTGTCTCGAATGTAAAAGGCAAAAACTTTTCCAATGTAGGATTCGAGAACAAGGAAGCTACTAGCTAGCCTGCTATTGCTTTGCTAGCTAACACAGAAGCAGCACTGCTGGTTCTGGTTCTGGCTCTGGTTCTGGAGGCAACAAACAGCACGGCTCGTTAATCATACACAAACTTTTATTATTTCATAAATATATCAGCTGGTGGGGTCGGGGCAATAATTCAGTTCGGGGGGGGTGTAGGTGGCCTTAAAGGGCTGAATCTGAATCTGAAAGTAGCGAACAACAAGCGGTCGGTCGATTCCTACAAGTATTTCCCCAAGTGAGGTGTGCTGCAATTTTATTCCTAAACCATTCGCTAAACTGCACGGCAAGTTCTTTCCGCGGCAATTTTTTCAGCGGATTTTCCTTATTTTGCTTTCCGTTCTACTTTTCAGAATCAGAGCTGTGTTTTGTGCAAAGTTTTTTCTTTTTGAATTTACCGCTCTTGTTGGAAATTTTAAGTGAAATATGTATTACCTGTCAAGTAAGTTGTACAGCGGAGATCAAGTATCATTACGGGCAAATGCAAAAACACAACTCCTCAAAGCTGTGCAGCTAATGAGTACTGAATCGTTTGTGATAGTTTTAAAATCGGGTGAATTTGTTGCTATTATTAGCAAGATGGGGTATACATAGTTGTGAATTTTGTTTTCAATCGACGTTCATATGGGGTATGGTGGATGGATGCAATCCAATGCACTTTACATTGTAAGATTTAACGCTATACCAAACTTGTAGATAAAAGAAGTTCTAAAAACTCTTAGTATAATCCTTTTCGGTACCATTAGCCAAGTTAATCGAAAGGTACAGGTGCAATATTTCTCAAGAAACGTATGTACGTGTAGTGTGGTCCAAGTATTCGTGACCTCGCAGGGTTCTGATTAAAATTTCCTGGAATCCTTTTCCTACCCTACCTACCCTCAACCTTTTTAAGGGTATAAAAGCCCCTATCGGTACAATATTCTCAAATAGTTTGAAATAGTGATTCGAAGAGTGCCTAGAAAAGTGAAAAAGCTGTGTATAGACGACGTAGACAGTGTTCTCCATAGGGTTGCGACATCTCCTGTCCTATGGTTCTTTACCATGATCATTTGTCCAAAAGGGATTCAATGGAGTTGCATCGCCCCGGAGAACAAGTGCCATGGCAACAGCTTTATGGGATACTGAAGGTATTCTACTGCTGCTCTACAAGGAACGTAATACCTTGTAAATGATACATATTATGCTGAACTTCTATAAAAGTTACGTAAAGCCATTGTTGAGAAAAGGAGGGGAAAACCGTCCTGAAAAGTATTGTTCTTACACGATAATGCGCCCGTACACACTGCTGTTATTTCAAAGGCTGCTGTTAAGGAATGCGGCTTCGAGGAGTTGGATCATCCACCTTACAATCCGGACTTGGCCCCAACGAATATTTTTTATTTGCTAAAAAATCATAGATCAGATTTGCGGGGAAGATAGTTCAACTCCGTGAGCAGTGAGGTTTCCAGGAATGGGTGTCACTTTACACTTGCCTAGCGCAAGAAGCTCACGAATGTTGTTGCTAGTTGAGACTTTCGATCAATCTTTCCAGTTTCAAAAGTGAAATTCTTCACATGGCACATAGCCAAAGCAAGGGCTGACTCCGGCCCTGTAATTTCTTTCTGTTTAAGATATTTAGAAAATTATTTGTAGACTTTGGGAAATACCCCTGAGCGGTCAAACAGTGACCATTTCACTACATTTTCATTGCAACATTTTGGAAAAACTTTACAGTGTGGGTGTAAGGCAGGGGTCACCAACCTTTTCAAAAAGGAGAGCCATTTTTAAAAAATATGTCAACCAAAAAATCAAAAGAGCCGGAAGGGATAAGTGAAAATAAGTTGAATTTATATGGCTTTATTTGAACCTTTATTATATTAACCCCTGGGGTAGGATAATGGCCAACGAGGTGACGAATTTAGTATCTACCTTCATGTAAAACCGGAAATATGTTTTATAGTAAATTTGAGCGTTCAATGGATGAGTACTTAGGTCCGAAATATTGTGGTGGGGCAATTAAAGACGGTGAATAAACTTAATACATTTATTTATTCCAATTTTACTTATCTAATTGTGAAGGGTAGAGCAACGCGCGGTGGGTGATTGACTGAAAGTAACAACTTGTGGTGTTGCACCACAGTACCCTCCCTTCTCTGCTAAGGCTCAATATGGTGTGTATAGCAGTTAGAATCAATTAGTAGGAAATTTAGGAATTTTAAACTAAGATTCACGTACTTGACGATTTGTATTTGTGCCTTGAAGAAGAATCTTTTAGTAGGCAATACCAGAACTAGAAATTTAAGTCTTCAAGGCTCGCTAAAAAATACCAAATTCACAAAAGACAGTTTAAGGTTCAGTGGTGTAGAACTGTCACGGCGATAGTTTGGTTTTTTTTTCTTATCAACTACCATCATCTGTGCCCCGAATCAATAGTTAAATAGCTAATAGGTAAAGAACTAAATTGACCACGACAACGCCACCTCTCACACATCAGAATATTAATTGAATTTCTTTAATAAAATTGACATTTCGAAAAATTTCTGATTCTGAATTTCTTTCCTTGTATTTAACGTAATAGCTGGATTTGTGCCAAAAATAACGAAGCAAATGAATTTAATCAAATCGTTTTGGGGATTATGTCCAGGACCATAAACTAGGCTAATCGTTTGAGAAATTCTCTCAGGTATTATCAGGCCTCTGCGATTTATATTGAATTCTCTACATATTTGCAAGACATAAGGGAGAACAAAAAAGAAAATATCCAACTTTTTCCTTTAAATTTAATATCAAAAGCAAATTCCACCATAAAGCCTAAATTATTTCTACGTAATTAAGCGAATTCTAAAATACTTCGTAACGGCAGTAACAGCATGTTCTTGCGGCGACCTCCCCAGTGTCTCGTCCTCGTCCACGGAAACGACGTTTGCCTCTCGCTTTGCCTTTTTACATTATTTTATTTATGCAAAAATTGAGAATTAAATTATGAATTTTAAATTACACAATTCCATTCCTTATTATTTCTCGTTGGAATTTTCCTCTCTTTATTTTCTGCCTTTTCGTTGGGATTATTTTCGTTTTTTTTTATTATAAAGTGTTTTGTGGGCTGATTCCGCCAGAAAGTTCTCATTCCGAATACAATTCCGGCCAGCGATCTTAAAATTTACAACAAGGACGGCGAGTGCAAGTGTTTTGCATAAATTGAACATAAAATCATAAAAATTATGAAACGGTCCCATTTCTCTTTTATTTTAAATGCGCATTTAAATTTAGGAAAATTAAGAGCAGGGTTTCTTGTAAAAGTTTAATTATATCCCAGGCGAAGCGAAGGTTTTATGGCGGTTCCATTAGGAATTCTTAGTGTACCAGGAATACAATGGATGATGAAGTAATGCTATTTATTACCAGGATTTGGATCGAGAAATTAAATTATTAATCCAGACGTTATTTGGGCATGTCAAAATTTATGTTCCTTAATTAAAATGTGGTCCATACTGGGAAGAATGTTCCTAAAAGGTCATAAGAATTATCATCGAAATGTTACAGAAAAGTATGCTTGGTTCGAATGTTCTGTTTTTTTAGATCAGAATTCAAATAAAGTAGCTAAAAATGACACGTCCGTCTGATTCAGTTGATGGGTGTCATCAAGGTTCCACATAGGATCCTGTGTTTATTGAAATTGTATTAAACATTATTTTTTTTCATTACACTTCAAATTCTTTTACTAATTGTAGCACCTGTAGGTGATTAAAAAGATGTGTAGGATTGTTATAGGTAGAGGAAGCCCAAGACAGACTTGAGAAGGCAGTTGGTATGTTTACATGACTAGTTATCTCATAACACTGTTTTAGTTAAAGATACAAAGCAAGAAGTAATTTAGAAAGAGAAATATCAGTTTTTGAATTTGGACAATAAAAAATGAAGTGCTAAAATATTTAATGCTTCATTTTTAATGTTTGAAAGAAAAGTATTATGTTGTGGGGTTTACAAATTTAATTTAATTTCATAACGTAATTTAATCTCGCAAATGTAGCAAAGCAATCAATTTCTTTCACCAGCTCTTCGAAGCAAACTAGTTAATGGACAGCTAAACCGAAAATATTTAGCCGGATATTGAACATTTATTGATTTTTTAATACTATTGACATTTCCTATACCAAAAGCTGAACTCGTAAAAATGTAGTTCTGTTGTTGGTAATGCTTTACAGATTTGTGTTCGCATCCTTCTTACGTAGCTACACTCCTACTGTACTAGCTACACTAGTATTCTTGTGGAGTCACTTGCAAAATTTATTTGTGTGCAATCTCCCTCAGATCTTTTGCCTAGGCTACGCAGTGGGTACAACAAGGTAGTCTTGGTGGCTTAGTAACTTCAGTAACTTACATCATAATTAATACTTTGTTTTCTTCATTATTGTATTAATAGTTGAATTAGTTCAATGCCTTTAAATTCAGGATAATTAATTCTTGTTTAAATTTACCCACGGTCGAGTGGGCAGTTTTCTGGGTACCAGTGGTTGAGGCAATTCTACTGACCAGGAGTGTACTTGTGAAGCCACTGGGATGTTGCATAGTAGAAAAAAGTTCATGCCGAAAAATTGTGGCTCACTTGTGTAACATTTGTCAGGTTAAAATTTCCCAATCTCCCCTTCCCTAATTTTCTGTCCCCTGAGCTTAGGCAACACCTTAAAAAAAAGTAAATCGGTCGCTAGATTCGTTGTCGATGACAGAAACAAAAAATCTTGATCAATATTACTTGACAGTGAATCCTGAAAAGCACCAGACTTTTAACTTTTGTGTATCTCATCTCAATATGTAGAGTATCATCCATGGACGATGTCATTGTTGTTGACATCTTACAAATACGTCCGCTAAAAAAGCGAATCAAATCGTAAAACCGATTCTTTATACATTTTTGGATATTTTGCATTCAAAGAGGGGTATGTGCGATTGCATGAAGTCAATAGGATGCTTTGTTAAAGTTGTAGGGTGCATAAAATAGGGATTTTATTGTTAAAGTCATGAAATCCCAGAGAAAAATTTTAAAAAATATCGTAAACTAAGTAAGTCAATGTAATTTTAATGATACTCGGTCTCGATTTTATCCTAACTACTGCAGGGAAATATGTTCGGCATTATTAGAAATCTTATACTATGGATGATTTTCCAAAAGTAAAATTATACCAAATACTTTTGTTTTTTAATTTTTACGAAATTACTTCTGATTGATGGCGACTGCAGCTACTGGAAGATTTATGTTGCGACAGAGCTGCAGCTACAAAATCAACTATCTTGCTTAGATATAGATGGTATACAAGTACATTTAAACCAAGTAGCGTGAGAAGCAATCATTAGAAGAATCGACTTTCATCTAATTAGAAACAAAAACCTGCTAACAAGGGATTTAAACTGGACACTTCCGTTCATAGTCTGCACGAAACTGAGTCATGCTAATGTTGCTGCCTAGCATAACTGAATTGCATCTGTCCCATCAAATTTCTGCAGCTTATTGGAAATGTTTTGTTATGCAAGGAATTTATAATATCGTCGGTCTAATCCTCTGCCTTCCTTGTAGGATTCATTTTGCAGCAAATTTTAATAATACTGCTGTGTACTGTTCGGAGGATGTCCTCATACTGGGTTAATTACTTCTATTCGCAACCATCGTTAGGATATCCGGTGATGTGCGGATGACTGGCGTCCACCAGTCATCAGGAGTACTCCCTTAATAGAATTCTGTACAACACTAAAGAATATAAATAATGACAATTCGAATTATACGTCCTAACATTATATTCATGGAATGGTCAACAGTACTCATTGCTCAGGATGTGTTATCCAATGGCCGGACAATAGAAGTTGGCCCAGTAGAGGACGAAATATGAGATAAATCATAACGAGGGAGCATTTATAGAGATCCACAGAAATTGTATGTGTCCTGGCCCACTGTGCACCAACAGGATGACGTGAACCTGAGATACGAATGTGCCATGACAAAGGAGTGGAATGGGCCGGTATAAGCATAGATACAGAAACGCGAACGTACCCTTGAATACTTGGTTAGGTATAGGCGAAACATCACAAATGAATTAATCCGGCAAACAAACAAACCTCCAAACATAATTTACTTCCTAAGTTATGCAATTCTATCAAAAGCACAAAGCACAGACATTTCGGGCGATTCTATGTCTGATTCGGGACCAACAGCACACCACTATGCACACTTGAACATTCCAACGTTAGCTAGCATCCTAGACGTCCAGGAGAAGGCGGTGATAGTTTTGGTGTTGGAACTCGTGTAGATGACTCATTCCACGGATGATGAAACTATTTCTAGCGGATGATGGGATCTGGGTATATTCTCTTCAACAATTGCATGTGACACAATAAACTCATCAATTTATTCACATCGACAATGTGCGAGCAAGAAATGGCCGAGACATACACTGTAGTTCTGAGCCCCTCTAAACTCAGTCAACAAAATGTGCATATTTTAACTTTTGCCATTGGTACGTTCCCGATGGATGGGCTTGAGAACTCATCCACGAAGGGTAGCTTGCTGTTGGGTAAAGAAGTTATTGGCCAGCTCTTGGAGAACTATTATTAATCATGGAACAAATCCATACTGTTCGGACTGAACTTTACATCAATTCGTTTTGTTTGTGTTGGATGATTTCGTTTTATCTGTGTATGCTTATTGTTCGTTTTACGGAATTTGTGAAGCTTGCTGAACTGGCCCTTGGTATAGAAGTCATTTTATAGAGTAGTGTTTTATTAAGAAATTTACACGAGTTTTGGATTTTGTGTTGTCCTGCATAAGTTTGTCCTTTTCAACTTCTATAAACCTCGTATGGAACGAAATTATTTCATGAATTTTAAAACGTTACAAAGAAGCCTCCAATTGCTTAGTGCATACCTTCCACATACCGCACAAATTTCGCTTCAAAATTAAGATTCGTGATTTTTATCTACCTCACAATCGACCTAATGAATATCTAATCTTACTTACTTACGACTTACTTTAAGCAGTTGCATCCATGGGGAAGGATGAGGGTACATATATGTTTCTCGTCAAGGACTTGGTATAGACAGGATAACCGAACGCGAACAGTTTGACAAGATTCTGTCTATCTGTCTGCACTGGTCAGATACATGGTTTGGATGAAAGTGAGTTCCTAGCGATGAAATGGGTTCAAAAACTGTGTGCGCCTCGGAAAATAAGGTAATATGTCTGATATATTGGAATTGAAGTAAACGAAAAAACGGACACCCTGACAAAACAGGAGGTAGCTATGGAGTTCCAATTCCCGGAACCATACTTTGACAAAATCGATGACTAAAAGAACAACAAAATCGATCAGACAAAATCGATGACAGTCTACCGACACGCTAAGGGAAGAATTAGGCTGTTTTGTGCAACGACCAGAAGAAATGTCCTAATCATGGGAGCAGGAACACTCAGATGGTTGGTTTTTTTAACTACTGGGCATGGTAACTTTGGATATCACCTTAAAAAAGATAGCACATGCTGAGTGTGTCTGAAAGATTCTGAGATGGCATAGCACATTGTATGCGACTGCTTGGCCGCGGTGGGCAAGAGTATGGCTGTCATAAACTGCCATTTAGCTAGTATGGAACGGTTAACCTATAAAAAACGCGTGATGCCTCCATCTTGTATTCAATTACAATTTTAAGTATTTCAATTCATGTACTGCTTCAAATATTTAAATTTTTGTAATTAGGAATTAATTATTGATTCTTTTACGTACTTAGGAATTGAAAACCTTGAATACATAAATAAAAGTCATTCGTTCCAAAAAAGAATCAATACACCTCTTAGTAAAAGGCTCCAAAAGTGAAAATAATCGGGTTGTTAACAGTTAGAACTTTCACAATAAGGATTGCTAAACATACATACATAGTGAATGACCAAGACTTATCATTTATTGTTGCTAAAGACGCTATGAAAGTCTGAGAAATGACTACAAATCAATTGCCTGTTGGTAAAATAGACTAAATGTTATCCTAACCTAACCACTAGCTTCCGTTGAAATAAAGTCTAGATGAAATATTTCTAGATTACCACGAACATGCGGATAGAATTCACTGCTACATACTAGGCTTAAATATTTTTCAGAAGCAACCTTCGTTGTTACCTGCTTAAAAAATTCCATGAAATAAATTTTCTCGGTTAACTTGGCAAATACCAATCCAGAAAGTAGAAACTAAGCGTTTAACATCAATTTCAACCTATCGACTTAATGAACATTTTAATCCCAGTTATAAATCGATTTGATCGCTTGCATGTAAAAGTGCCAGCGTTTACGTTATTCCAATGTCCTAGAACACACGTTATGTCACCTGCATTAGTAAATTGATACAATTTCAAACAGGCTCGAATTCACTTTGTAGCCACTGAGGGCTTTGAGAGTTACCTGACTGTCGGATATTATGAAGAATTTTCATATACCTCTCTTGGTCTAGAGAGTATTCTATTGCAATGGAGTTGTCACAGCTTTCCGTTTGTTAGTCACATAGATATAATAACTAAGATGTAATAAGACTGCTATAGAGCTGATGATATTTTCTCCTTCATTTCCAAACAGGCGTTTTGCGTTTTCTTCTTAACTTTAGGCGACCAAATTAAAAATTCTCTCTGTTCTAACAAAGAGGGCATTCGATGTTATTAAATATTACAATAATATAAATTTGACTGAACGCTAGCCTTACCTTCTCTTACACTTTCATAGCTTTGCATTATCTTAACTAAACTGTTTTGGACCCTAAACATTTTTGCAATGTAATCTATACCAATATAATAAGAATGTAGTGTCTGTATGTACGTCTATTTATCTATCTACTTTTTTGCAGGTCACGTTATACAGGGCGTATCTAAAACATGTTGCCAAACTTTACAGATGTCTTCTAGGAACGTTAAAAAAGGCTTTTCCCCTTTTTTAAGGATAAGTATATTTAAGGGTACCATATTACTGCTTGTACACGAGCGTCATCCGATCAAACAAGCTACGCCACTGAATAGAATGCTCATCCCCTATCAATCGCCCACATTCATTACCTCGCCAGATGTTTTAGCGATTTTATCTACTTAGATTGACTTCCCACATTACAAACACAATAAGTATTATTTTCTGACCCTGGTATATGCATTAGTTAACAGGACCCGAACTTCAAGCCTATGATAAATACCTAAAACCTCTCTTGGAATTTCCAGTAGAACTTTTCTTAGCCAATTTCTCTTTCTGTTAGTTTGAAGACGAATCACCGCCAATCCCTGTGAAAAGGCGATATGCGCTGTCTTAATTAGAAATGGGAAATCGGCAAGCTGCGAAAATATTTGAATCGTTATCAGATTTTCGAACCATCTTTTGTGAAGTACCACAGGGTTCAATTCTGGGTCCGTTCCTGTTCAGTCTTTATATAAACGACCTACCAAGGGTAGTTGAATTTGTCTCCATGCATTTATACGCTGACGAGGTACAGATTTACTTGAGTAGTCCTATCGAACTTCAAGAAGACTGTCGACCGAATTAATGACATACGAAAAATTTGCAGCTGTCGGATAATGAGGTTACGCTAAATACAAGTAAATTAATGTGTATGCCTACCTATAGGGTTGCTTTGGATCCTTCACAATTACCGCATATTCTGCTTAACAATGTTATATTACCGTACCATGGGTCACTCAAGAATCCAGGAATTGAATTGAACTGTTCCCGTGTTGCAGCCATGTTAGATGTACCATCAATAAGATCTACAGTTGCTGACGTCAATTGCGGTTCAGTGGATACTTGCTATCAATGGAATTGCATCGCAGATTGGTATGTTCGCTTATGGTTTAATGATATTTCTAGGCTAGGTTTTCCGCCGTAGAATTACAGTTGCATTCAATGAGCGCATATTTCTACCTTCGCAAATTCCGTTCTGAGTCATTCAATTGAAACTCACCTTGCTCGCCGAAACCTATGTTTTCTGTATAATTTAGTCCATACTAAATGCCCCAAATATCTTTTTAACAAGTTACAATGCTTACGTTCGCGCATGAGTGTCAGTTTTCTTCTACCGCACTGAAAAGTAGTAGTAGTTGTAGTATAATAGAAGTTGGTAACGTAAAATTTAGTTATATTCTGTTGAATGAACTCTATATGTTTAGATTGCATGAATCTAGCTAAAAGCAACGAGTCTTTATCTTTCTACTTTGTCATAATGAAATTGGCTCCCTATACCAAATAATCACCTTTTTACTGTTTGTAATTTCAGGTAGTATTTAATTATTAACTATCGCTGAACTCAGAATGAAAGCTTCGAGCCAATATGATTCCAATATTCTGAACTAGTACTACTGGAATTTTCCCAATGTTTAATTCATGTCAATGGAATTTCGATAATGTAGTCTATTTCTGGTTTCATATGAACGCATTAAGTCCAAACTTGAATAACAAACCTCTGTCACTTGAGCATGAAGCAGAAATGGCACTATTTAATAATTGGTCATTAATTTTCTGAATGATTGATTTACGGGGATTCTACAGAACTCTCGGAACATGGTATTACCAAGTGCTACTTAACACCACATCACCCTAACCAGAGTCAATTTCCTTTACAAGCACGTCTGTCTCGTACAGTTCGCAGACACTATAACTGCGCCAGCCAGAGACCAGTGTGCGTCAAATAAAATAATTTCTCATAGCACATTTCACAATCAATCACATATGCTCGCCAAGACGACTGACATGTACGAACCCTCATTTCGAAATTATTTTCTCACCTGAATAAAAAAAAATTCACGTTAATCCGTAATTATTAGAGCAAAACAAGAAACAGAACGATGTAGCTAATGTAACAAAGGCCAAGAACATTTCAGGTATTAAAAGCAAAAAACAGGGCCCGTAGCTCGTAGCCGTGCAACGAGAACAACAATTGAAAGAGAAACGCGGGTAGAAATATTCCCATGATGTTGATAAGTTAATCGAATTGAATACCGTGCAGCAATAATAATATTCTGATTACCTGTGGCTAATAATATCTAAGACCGCTTAAGTGTATGTGAATCAAATAGTTCCTCGGCCCAGAGTCAACAAACGATCCCAGCCGGATCGAGGAGGTTGGCCGAGTGGTGAGGAGCGGTACCGGTTACGGTGGAACGGTCCGGAGAACAGACGAAACGGTAGCATTTACATGGAAGTCAAGTTTCCGCTCGACATCGGGAGTCATTATTTACGTATCAATTTGGATAGCATCGATATGCACGGCACATCCAACTGGATATATGGGTGCAGAGTGCACTTGCATACTGCAAACATATTTATTATGGTGGACGGACATCGCGGCTCGGTCGGACAGCACGATTTCGTGCTCGTCGTGTGCGATCCTACAGAACTAACTCTCAATCTAACGACAACTTCCAGTACTACTAGTAACTAGCCCGTTTGGTGATGCCTGGATTGGTGGCTCGCCGTCCAGGAACCGATAGCGCTCCTTGCTAGAAAACCCTAACTGGCATCAGCACCAAAATGGTGATCGACAGTTGCACTCCACAAACAATCGAGTCCGATCCGCAAGGAGGTCGACGTTGGAAGCCACGGCACCACCACTTGCTACTTGTCCCGATGTCTCTCAAGCCAGGCCCGTCTTCGGGCTCTTTATCTACTCCCAAGTAAATCCGATAAATTGACTTCTTGTTTTTTGTACCATTATTTATGAATTATGCAAAATGTAATTTGATTTGAATTTTACAAAATGGTAAATATGACTGCTGCGGGAAGCGGGCCGTATGCCAGGAAAGCCGGTAGCTCAACCAGAAAAGAGTTACTGGAAAGGAAAATGTTCTGTTGCAAGTCAAGATTAAAATTGGGAAAAAAAGTCAGACAAAAGAAAACATGTTTCGTAATAGGGTCGAGAGTTAGCAAAAACTTTTTTGAATTTGTTTTTGACCTGTGGCGCCTGGAGCAACATCTTTTCTGATACGTGAACAGATTAATATTTTTCGAATAAATATCAGTAGATTCAGTATTCTGAACAGATATTAACAATTGATATTTACCGATAAATTTGGTTGAGTCGTAACAGTCCGATAGCGTGGGAAATTTGGACATTCGTTTTCTTTACACGTAAGAATGGAGATTGTTTTCTCCAACTTTTCGTCCATAAATTATAAGAGTTTGTTATTAGCATTTATTTAGAATTTTGAATGTCCTAGAAGATTGAAACAAGGAAAGCTATGTTTGCAAAAAGATTGACGAAAAAAGGTGTGGGGAGAAAAGACCGACGCGACGGTGTGAAAATTGGTCCTAAGTTCAAAAAGAACCTTTCCCGACTTTATCAAGAGAGTTGTCGAATTATGAAGATTGCATTGATTAATTTTATTATGTAGGTTTTACAAACAATTAGAAAAAGAGATTGTGGAAATGGAATAAAAGAGTTAAGAGCTTAAGGTTGTACAGTTTACGACCATAAGCGTTCACTGTGCGGACGAATGTTAACAATAAGGAATAAGTTTAAATATTTTAACAGAACAATGGTATAGCAATAAAATCTAAATCCAATCATTATTACGTTGATGCTTCACATCAGGGCTGGGATATTACTAACTCGTAGTAATATCGACTTCAAACAATAGCAACAGTTTATTTACTTAAGGGTACCTACTGTTTTTCTTAATTTTGTTACGACCAAACGGGTGTGGGAAACTCTGCAACAACTAATGTCAAACAGTCGTAACATAATTTATATTTACTTTTTCAACGAAGGAATTTATGTCATCGGTTCATATCCGGCTCGAAGGACCAATGTGTAATATTGTTGTGAAACGTACTCTGTTACTGTTCTGAAATAAATCAATAATGTTTGCACTTTACCGCAACGATCAAATCAACGAACACGTTGCAGAATCCCTCAATCAGTACTTCTCGCTGCAAATCAATAGGCTATTCTTCTAATGTTCGTCCAAGGATTGAGATAAACAGCATGCAGGATTTGCTCGACAATTCCTTGTCTGCATGAAAGGTTTGTGTACCTTTCATCGTCACCGTAGGAAAAGTTCCAGTATCTCCAAGTCGCGAGAAATCCGTAGGTTAAGAATCGGTCTTGTAGGATAGCGCCTCGTACACTCGTTTATGGTACGAGTTGAGTCTGCGCGATACCCGTACACTGTCTTCCAATGAGAAAGAATTCAACTTCGTTGAAGGTCAGTAAGTCAAATTTTGCAGAAATTCAGAAAACAGCATTAAAAAGTATTCGAATTTTTGTCACTAAGCAGTGCTTTATCGTTTTTAAGAAGTTAAAAAATTTCATTGGGCATTAATTGCTTGTCAAAAGTATTGGAAATTATCAAGAATCAAGGTATCGAATTTTTCCGAAACCGCATCAAAGCGTACTATTTACAGACGGAGCTTCCTTATCCTCTGCATTTTACCGACATGCAGTCTAAACAAAATAAAACATTACAAGATTTTTATAATATTTAACAGAGAGCACTATTTTTTTAAATTGCAGCCAACTGCAGAAACTGCAATTTTAAACAGGCCCTTATTACGACGAATCGAGCTCATGAGGCCTTCCTCTTAGTACCCACCCGCCTGTGAATTGAAAGAGCTTAGGGACTTATTTCAGTCGGAAGAGCACCCCCAAATGATTCAAGAAATACATACTAAAGACGATATTGAGTGGGAATTCATACCGGCTCCTTCGCTACATTTTGGTGGTATTTGCGAGGTGGCAGTAAAGCAAGCTAAGCATCATCTACGCCGTGGGTCCTCGGTGATATCATAGCAAATCTTCAAAACTTATACGAATAAATAAATATTGGCTCTTAAAAAGAAAGTAGTTGATGGTTAACCAGTACAAAAAATACATACTATCAGTTCAGAGCTGTTAAGTATTCCAATATTTTGATACGGCAGTATTGTCGTCAATACAAGTATTCATATTTGTAAAATTTTCCAATAGCGTTACCAGGAATTTGGTGATATTGATGACTTCTACTACCGATACTAGTACTGGTACTTTGAAAATTTTACAAGTCCCGTATTGGTATTCTATTTTCGCACTTGTATTTTTATAGGATCAAAAGCGGTATATGTAATTGTAAACTTGACACAGGCATCTCTTTTACCTTATTGCGTGCGAGATTCAGGGACTCAAGAACGTTGAAAAGAGAAGAGTTTGACGTCAGTGAGTGAGAAAATTCTTATATGAAAGTCAATCCGGATAAAGAAATGAAATAAAAATAAATACATATCCATTCTTCTCCTAAGAATCAGTGTTTTCCACCCTAAATCAATTCAGAAGCCATGCATACTCACATGAGGATATTTGTGTATTGTATGAAATATAAGAATAAAATATTGACTCTCTATTTCCTGACTCCAAAAATCCCAACCTACAGATTTAAATTAATTAATTTTCGAAGGCCCTTGCGTTTATTCGTTTTTTTATATAAAATCTGCAAATCACACAAAGACAGCATTTTACATCGCACGTAAAAAAGCTTCGATGCAAAACGCTATTGGGTTGAGAGAAAACTTTTACAAGGAAGGAAAAATCAATGGAACTCAGAACGAGAATTGATAAAATGTCGTTTTTTCTATAATTTTTTATTCTATGTGTTATCAGACATAAACTGAAGCTCAATCGTTTCCAGCCCCTCGCACGACATTCTTCTCTATTCCACGAGTACAAATGTGCGCACATATGCGCTAGATGGACGGTTTTCCATCCTCCGATTGAACTTTTTCTAACCGTTCTCCTCCGCTTTACATGCGAAAACACCGCGATGGTGAGCTTCTCACCCAACCCCTTCGTTCCGAATAGTCTTTGTCCGGAGCAAAAAGAATTTTTTTATATTCGCAGGAACTCATATAAGCGATGATGTATGGGGCGCTGGGGCGAGCGGAGGAACAACAAGAAGGGTCTGAGCCCTCAAGCCTGTGCTTGATTTCGGTTTAGCCACCCCATCAGTCCTATTCCAGTGTGTTCAATTTTTAATCCTTCGAAATATTTTATAAAAAAGAAAGAGAAGAGGAGACAGGCCTGGTATCCGTGTGTTGAGATATGTGCAAGCCAGGACTCGGGACAGGAATTCCATCGAGAAGGGCCATAGATCATGCATTCGAGTCTCCATCCACTCGGTGTATCTCACGTTCTGTCTGTCGTTTGACCGGGTGGTGGGGGTATTATGCAACACCCGCCACCCTTACATTTTCTGACAACACCAGAGGGCGCGGAATTTTGTGTGCAAGCGTTACGTATAGTATCTACATTTTTTATTCCGCTGATACTTTTCCTGCACACTCAATTCGTTTTCCTTTTTCTGCAGAAAAACGCGAGGGTAGCTGGAGAAAATATTTTCAGAGCTCGCAGCCTACAGGCAGACATGTGGCGAAGGGAGGTGGTGGTCCCAGGTCCCAGTGAAAGGGTGTCGATGACGGTACCCAAATGCTTTGTGCAAACTGGACACGCAGATGCGACATATGAAATCGTTCGAAAGAAATTGGTACTCAGAGCGACCTACCTCTAGGCGTAGAGCTTGTTTTTCTGCACGCTGGACACTTCTGAACGAGTTCCCCGAAAGTTTGACTGTGGTACAATTAAAATTTAATAGACGCATTTTCGATGCAAATTCGCAGAATGGAATCCTCTGCACACTCGGGGAAATAGACCAATTGCAATTGAAATGAAAACTACACCGCTGTGCTGTGGCACTCCACGCCACGCAACGTAGCCGGTAGCCCCCGAAACACCAAGAAATGGAAAAGCGTTGAACGTGTCGTTACGCTTTAAGTCGGAATGAGTTGTGGCTTTTGTTAGTGGAGCGCTCGTATATCAGGCGAATGTGGCCCTGGGCGTTACTGGAAATGTTTTCTTCGTAAAATGCCAGAACAAATCAATAATAGCGGGCAATAGCCAACAAATCAACCGATTTATGGGCATCCCCTGGACCCCACCTGCCGCCAACAATGCCCACAGGGAAGACTCCATTCAAAGAACCTCAATTTCCCTCCTTCTTTCAGCGATTCAGTTTTGATAAAGAACCGAAGACCTAATAATGTTTGAGTACAAATAACGGCGGAAGGTGTAATTATTGATATTATGCACAACAAATTATTTCAATTAACGATCTTAATTGCACGGCAGAAGGCGGGCGTGTCTTAAATAAATAGCACCCGTCCGACATTGTTTTTCTTTCTTTTAATTATTACTGCGCCCGTCGGGGATCGCTGCTTTCGTTTCGTAATTATGAGACAAATACAAGCTTAATTATGTCGCCAATTTATTTGCTGTGTTTTTACTGATTGAATGGTAAATGTCCAAGATATTTCTGGAAACGAAAGATGACTCTTTTCGAGAGTTAACAAAGATTTCATTTATCCATGAAATGGGGACGAAGACAACTTAATTCTAGCAATTAACCGAATTTTCGCCTACAATTACTTTCTAAACTTGCTAGCCTACTCTTTCATAAAATTTATTACGTGTGTTGTGCAAAATTCCTCGTTTTTAGGTATTATTTATCTATTTAATTGGTATGTGCACCTTATAATAACTGCCTACCCGTTCGCATGACCCTAGTGGAAAATGAACAACTTTAAAGACATTAAGGTCAGTGATGACGGTGGATTCCTAGAATTTAAGAGCAATTCCGTCTTTTTCGTGTAAAATATGACAAATTTTTGGAATTTGTTTTCCGATACCTTTATTTCATGAAAAAAAAAACAACTTTGATTTTGCGAAAAAGCAACGAAAAAAAACAAATATGTACAAAACGAAATAATGGTTTTCTTCCGGTTAGCAAAAAAGTAACGTGTTGAAGATTCCCACAAATATAGTTCCATCCTCAGCAGAGGGTGTTAAAAAAACGTGAAATTGTAGGTTATGCCACTATGGTAAAAAAGGCGCGCTTTAGAAAAATAAATTCAAAAATGAGTAAATTCAAATTCAACGTAACGATAAATCGGGGAAATGTTGCTAAAAGATTAGATAAGGCAAACCATAATGGAGAGATTTATATAAATCAATGAAAATACAGTTTTTGTGCGCAACAAAGCTGTTATTAACACCTAATTTTCTTATGTAATTGTGAATAATCCTAAGGTTGCTTTTAAATTAATGCAAAAAACTAGTTAAGTTCAAATATAAGAACCAAAGCCCTGAGTACTTTAGTGTAAGTACAAGTACCGCATGTATAAAAAGTTGTAACTAACTACTAAAAAGACTGAGTACTTTTTAAAGCAGTTCTTTCCAATCTTCGTATGTTGAAGAATGTAAGACTTGCATTGAGGTCGCTCGCGTTGGATGAAGTTGAAGAGATCCTTCGTATGTTACATGTTTCGGAGATTTGAAAGGCTCGTACAGGTATATGTAAATAGTTAATAGACACAGAAATACTTAACTGAAGATCTTGATACTTAAGTACAAAGCTATATGTCTTAAGTGCAAGTAAGTAGAAGAAAGTACTTATATTCCAAGTACTAAGTAGGATATTTCAAAAGTATTTAAGTAAACATCTTAAGAAATGAAAATGTACTTAATTGGTTCCTAAATACTTTTTTACTTAAGTCTTGCCCAGCTTTGATACAGGGTACCAATCTCTTTTCGTTTTCGAGATAACCGGTCCCGAA